>VHZZ01001030.1:22062-46051 GCA_009801015.1 Silene noctiflora | reverse complement strand
TCTGCACTGTTGCACCATGGTTTCTGATACATTCCGTGGGAGATTATTTTTCAAAGAAAAATCTTAAGTGCAAAATCCTTTCAATCTATCTCAGAAACTTACAAGCCAAATCTTTTAAGGAAAACACTTTTACCATATGAAAACAATCAAGCTCTTTTTGAAGTCAATAAAGTATGACTACTTTCCCTGATTATCAGGTATGAGGACAAGACGGAATGGGGAGACAGAGTAGGATGGATCTATGGCTCAGTTGCAGAAGATGTGACTGGATACAAAATGGACAACAGAGGCTGGCGGTCGGTTTACTGCATCACAACGCAAGACGCCTTTTGAGGATCAGCTCCAATCAACTTGACAGAAAGACTCCACCAAGTGCTTCGGTAGGCCACGGGGTCGGTCGAGATCTTCTTCTCTCGGAATAACGCCGCCTTAAGCTCCTCCAACGGTTGGCCTACATAAATGTTAGCATTTATCCTTTCACCTCAATTTTCCTCATATTGTCGCTGCTGTGGTTCAAGGCCTCCTCAAAGTTATTGCAGCTATTCTTTCGACAGTAAGTTTCATGTTAGACCGTTTTACTGTGAAATCAGGCTCGTATATCACAATAAGACGTTTGGTTACAACTCGGAATCTTGATGTATATATTATACTTATGACATTGATATGTTGGTGTAGTTATCACATTGACCTCAAAATCATCCTCAGAAGATGAGGATGACGTCTTTGCGGAGCTATACCTAGTAAAATGGACTTCCCTAATGCTTCCACCAATCGTGAACATCATAGCAGTATGTTATGCTTTTGCTAGGACGGTGTACAGCACAGTCTCGGCATGGAGCAAGTTCCTCGGAGGAGCCTTGTTCAGTTTCTGGGTGTTGGCTCATTTCTACAATTGTGTTTGTTTGGTCTGGTCTAATAACTCTAATTGCTATCGCCATCTCTTTGCTTTATATTGCTATCAATCCTATACAACCTTCAGCATTTATTAACAACGTTTTCGATTATTAATTAGATTTAAAGTATATTAATAGATTTAGGACCTTTTATGTAGATAATTATATTTAATTCGAGTTTAGTTCTGTTCTACAAGTGTCTGATTTTCTTCTTATAGCATATTGATCTCTTTATAGTTTAGTTGTAGATATTTTCATAGAAGATAGGATATGAATATATGATACCGAGGTTCAATTAGAACAAATCATTTGTCTATTTCTCGTAAAAGAACTGCATATTATTAATGTTGCAAACTTCTACACTCTACAGTTGAACAAAACTTCATCGCAAAATTTATTAGGTATTCAAAAAGATGAATTATTAGCTAGTTCCGATATCCAACACCAAAATGAAACCTAGCTCCTTGTCTATCATTGAGTGCATATTCCAGCCTTAACGGGCCTAATGGCGAATCAAAACGGATACCACAACCATAACCATATCCGCTTCCCGGCTTCTGTCGAGCACCAGCAGGATTACCTTCAAAACAGAAATACAAAAGAAACGATACTCAAATCAGCCTCTTGCATCAGCAGTTTTGAGTTACTCACATGTAAACACAGAGACTTTATTTGAGAGTGGAAACATGAAAGTTTTTCATAATAGTCGTGCTCGACACTTGCAGTTGAGTTTCAGGAACATAGCCATAGAGTCACTCAGATTATATATATAACTATTAAAGTGACTTTCTTAATCACCATAAAGAAAGCGTTTAGGCAAAAACGCATATAAGACCACTGAATATTAGAATGCGTACAGCGGACCAAAATTCATGTTATATACCTAACTTTATAATGCGTTAATGACTTGGTTGTACGCTTATAAAGGTCTCAAAGAAGGATTATTGAAGACTTTATGCAATGTTTAAGATACATACCAAGAACAGAGGGTCCTGATCCAAGATCAGATCCATAATCAGCAAAGAGAGCCCCATCAACTGGACCAAACTGCAATAAACATAGTTATTTTGAGAAGATATAACTCTCAATACTATCCTTCATTCGAAAAACAAATAATGAAAAGCGAGAAAATAAGGAAAAATGAAGGTGACACTTTTAAAAATAATGCTGATAATGTGAAAAGCTGAGTACCAAAGGGAAAGAAATTTCTCCACAGCCAATAACATAGGAGCTCCCTGAACCAACAGCGCCTTCTTCATATCCTCGCACACTATCTGTTCCACCTATGGCAAATGCTTCATGGGGAGAGAATCTACCCACAACATGGCCACCCGACAAACTGAAAAGGAAAAACAAGTGTATTATAAAATCCAAGGAGGTAAAGGTTTAAATAAAGAAGGGAGAACCCAACATCACTTCGAACCTCAAAAGAATATTAGCAGGCCCAGCTTTTACTCTTTTTCGAGAACGGGAATTTATCCGATTGAAACGCAACCACTCTGGTAGGATAGGAAGGCCTTGTTCCATGCTGAAGACAAACTGCACGTTCAAACTTCGTAAGCAAGTACTCCATGATAAACAACTGAAGTAATGCTTAAGAAAATGAAAAGGCAGAACTAACCATGGAGGAACCTGATTCACCAGTGTAACTCAACTCACATTTGGAAAGCAACATGTTATCATGGAAGTTGCCGCTGAGGAAAAAATTAAATCCTTTATTAAACAGATCCTCGTATTATACCACACAGAAACTAAGTATCTCAAGACCCAAAAGTTGGTGTTTGCGTATACCTAGCAGAAAGAGGGCTGCCGTAACAATCTTTACTCAAGGGATTTCCAGTGTGATCACGAGCACCAGCATGCTGCAATTTTTTTCTATGAGGATAAGTTTAAACAAACTGCACCATTTATGCAGTTATTTCATCAACTAAACCCCAACCTCCAACCCCACCCAGAAAAAGGAAAGAAAAAATACAAGTTCTTTAGCTTATCCCTGGGATGACAAAATTAAGCATAAACACCATCCAGAGACCTGAAATGTAATTCCAGCTGTTCCATTCCACTTTGGCCTCAGAGGGCGGCTAACTTCAACACCAGCGGTGACGTGGTCAATAGTCAAGCTACGACCGTCAGATTGATCACCATGGACCAACGTACCAGGATTCCTTGAATTCTGCAGAAAAGTACTTGCGGTCTTTACAACTGTTGAATGCAACGATAGAAAAGATGATCTATTTTCTGAAGAAGAGTAAAAGCTACAGTGCAAGACTATGTTTCATCACCTGCACCATAATCGAACTACGTGTACGCTTATTGTCTCCATCAATCCATGGAACCTGGTAAGCAATCCGAAATATGGAGTCTATTTGGCCCCTCTCCAAAGTGACATTTACTTTTTGATTTTTGCCAAAAAGATTCTTGTGAGAATATGATAAACTGCAAGATTCAACAAAGTGAAACAATTACAGTTATCAAGATTCAACAATAAAACTTCCAGAGCATGTGTAACAAAACAACATTAAAAGCATACAACGTCTGTGTTTAAACAGACATGTCAAAGCATATCAAGTTATGTAAACATGTTTTATTTTCTACCATAAGTTAGCATCAAACGAACAAAAAATCTTCCAAATTCTTTTTGTTTTTCTACTGTGCCATTCTCTTGTCAGCAATATTTGAACTTGAATTGTGGACGTAAAATCATGGGAAGTTAAGTCACTACAATCCAACATCAAAGGGAAATAAAAAAAACTCAAAAGAACATACCTTCCAATAAAACCAGATAATAAGCCATTTGTTATCCTACAAAGAAACAAGCCGCATTAGAGTCAGCGGAAACATGAGACACAGTCAATGGAAATAAATTAAGCTTAAAAATGGCATAATGGAATTAAGACAGAATTCCTTACCCACTTGAAAGTCCTCCTCCAGCTGAAAACCCGCCACTCACGCTCTCAACGACATTCATCAACAAATCAACCTTTCCTGTCTCTAAATTGTTTGAAGCAAAATATATCAATCAGATACAACAACATTACCCCAGCACCTTAATGGCTCCGGTAAATTGCTGGGTAATAGAGGGTCGGATGTACACAACCTTACTCTTGTGTTTGCAAAAGAGGCTATTTTGGTATGACCCATAATGAAAATTTTGTCGAGAACTGTATTGAATGACTGTCACTTCACAATGAAAAGAATAGCAGCCAGTTTAGTAGGCCATTTTTGCTATATTCCATCATTATCCAAAACCAAAGAGTAATAGGAGTTTTTGGCTCCATTGGAAATGGAACGAAAAATTTACAAATTAGATAATTGTAAATATTATTTTGAGCATGTAACTGCAAGCAAGTGAAATCAAAACAGCTCAATAATAGGATAGGATGCCCTATTATTTTTCATTTGTATCCATAACCGCACTACTTGGAAGAAAACGATGCAGCACAGTTTCAGCTCCAAGTCTCGTACTAACTATCCATGGCAGAATGATGATTTCATTGAAGCTAACATACAGTTTAAACCTTGTGTGGCCAGATTTTGTTTATCAAATATTAGAATTAGTACTTTACCTCCAGAAGGCTGAGGAATAATGCCAACATCATCCATAATTCCCATTGATAAAACAGTCTCCGCATCTCTTTTTCCTTGGTGAATACTGTAAATCTGTCAAGACACTGTGAGCTTTGATTTTATCACAATCGGCTGACAGGCTGGTCGAACAATTGGACATCATATGCTAGTAAAACAGATTCAGAGAGAATTTTAACAAAAATGTTAAGATTTTGTAATAACCGTCGACAAGGAAGACATAAAATGACGAGGGCCCTTGAACATGATGAAGAAACTATAACTTCAATAATTTCCAGATATCTGGATAATTAAGTTTCTCAAGCACCACCGACCAGTGGCTAGTTGGCTACTCAATCGGAACTTCGTGTCAGTGTCATTGAATTTGTAGAAAGTTCTGGCCAATAAACAGTTCACAACACCAAATGCTAAATGAGCTATGTTCAGTAGTTAGGCTTGCTTACAGCTAACACTCCTAAGGTTCGAACAATGACAGGCATCTAATTTACCAATAGAAGTATAAGAATAGGATCTTTGGAGTAAGTGATGGAATACTTAACATCAAGTCCAACTTCTAGTAAAAATTTAACCTGTTTTGTCTAGTTTTGATTTCACTTGTTCCAGACAAAAACAAAAGGATGATACTCATTTGAATATATCCACATCAAAATGGGATTTAAAATTATAGCATCCTCAATTGTAATTAGATCTGAAATAATAGCATCCTCAACTGTAACCAATTTATGGTTGCTCGCTGGTGACTCAACCCAACTACCAAATACTGAGTTTAAGATGACAGTTCAATTTATGTACGAGTTTTCTAAAACACCAGAAGACTGATAGTCAATAGAATGCTTTTTTTGGCATCATACAGAAGGGAAAGATATGCATTACCATGATGAAGATTCAAATCGCTACTGCTATAGTTTTAGTTTTCATTTTCAGCATAAGGCCGATCAACTATAATCTCTGAACATCAGAGTGGGAGTAACACATTGGCTGCTTTCGCAGGGAGTGAACTGAAAATTTACCTGTCCTTTTTTGGTTGAAAGCTCCCGAAGAATTGTCTCAGGCTTTGTCTTCCCAACCGGTTTCTCATGCCTGAAAACAAAGATAAATAAAACTTAATCAAGCCGACGACAGAATTGCATAAATTAACGAGTGACAGCTGAATGTCATTTGTTTCTACTATAGTTTTGTTGTTCTAGGAGAAAAAAAATAGACTCTCTTGCACCCCGTTTTAAATTCTTATTATTTGTATTGCCTAACTAAAGAGCTGAGAAAGTTGAACCGTACATCTCTTTATCAAGGAAACGGATAGAGATGTCATTGACCTCTGCTTCAGAAACTTCCAGCTTTAGTACACCATCTGAAAGGATTTCAACACCTGAAACCTAAATGAGTAGAAACTAATCACATAGGTGAAAGAAGTATTTGAACGTTAACATAATGACCACAACAATTAAAAAAGTTCTCGAGGATATCAAATAGTCCATTCAAGGACATGATAAATCAGAATATATAGAAACAAAAGAGGTAGGATTCAGATGTTAACCATGCCGAACAGTCCCCGCTCCATGTACCAACCATTGATAGAATCAATCACTCCACCTAAACGCCTAATATTAACCACTTTCCCTGCAAAAATCAACCACAAACTGATTCAGTGGAGAGTATACTTCAGTTTCGCACACATTGAATACCCATTATATATCAGCTTACCATATCCATCTTGGAATGAGTCTTTTATAATCTTGGACGGCAGAACATTAGCTCCTTCACACACCAATCCTCGAAGTTCCTGGTTTGGTTCTACCTTGAGCCACAAATCATAAAGTAGAAACCTACAAGTTAGCCCAGGACAACGTGACGCTCATTGTACCTATTGCTCCAACATAAGATATAGACTACAGAATTCGAAGAAAACTTGAGCCAAAATGCCATCATAACAACCAATATATACGTCAAAAGTTAAACACGACAATGTTTTCAGCGGATCAAGGCCACAGGACGGGAGAGGGCCAACTTATAAGAATTTTATGGTCAAGGAAACCAGACTGAACTCATCCACTATGAAACCTGGATTTCTATTCAATATCTAACATCACCCCAAATACTAATCCCCCAGATACATTCTAGTATTTGCCTCATACCCCTACTGTGGCCACTTAACAATGTAAATTCATGGAAATTCAAGCATGAACTTGAGCATATTAACGTATAAAATCATTGATCGAACCTCAATCATCAGCTGAGACTTCTAGTTGAGATGGTTCGCTCGCAAACATATGCAATACAATGATGATATCTTAACAACTACTATAACATATAAACATAATATTATCATTTTCTCATGCACTCCAAATTACACAACAAGAACTAAACTTACTAATTAACCAAATTATTAAAATTCACAAATTATACTTGTGACCGTCACAAGCTTGTGAAGACTCTCACCCGATTTAAATAATGCTAAAAAGGAAAGGGGGGTTGTAAGACGTCACAAGATTCTGACGTCACAAGCAAGACTTGTTGATTAAAATTAGCAAAGTAAGACACAATACCTCAAAAACCAACTTGGTACCATCCTTGGAATCCACAACAACAGGCATACAAGAAGCAAAAGACCCACTATCAATAACCCTATGAACATCCTCCTGAACATCCTTAACACTCAAAACCGAATTCGGTTGCGAAGCTTTCAATGCCATCAAAACCTCCAATTCAAGCTCCTTCTTTTCAAGCTCAGTTCCATCTTTACCCCTCACCAACACTTCCTTAATCAAAACCTTCTCATCACCCTCACTCGAAACCCGGCTCACTTCCTCCTTCAACTGAATCACCCTTGACTCGCTGGGTTGACTCACTGATAACTCGGATGAACCAGGAAGCTGTGTTTTTGAGAAAAATGGAAACTTTATTACATTTTGAGGTAATTTAAGGGAATTTAGGAAATGGGTAATTGAGAAATTGGGTTTTTCTGAAGAAATATTTGGGGATTGACATGCAAATGGAGGATTAAAGAAGGGAAATTTAGGGTTTTTGATTGAAATTGAAGATGGAGAAGAAAGAGGGATTTTGATTGAAGAGGACTTCAATTCAACGCCATCGTTAGAGAGCATTTTTCGCATTTTGTGAGATGATGTTAATTATTAAAGTGAATTGAAAAAATTAAAGCTTTGTATGAAGTAAGAAATTAAATCACTAAACCTTAAATCACTAAACCCTAAACCCCCAAAACTTCAATTGTGCAATTCCCTAAAAAACGCATTCAACTATGTATTCCAGAAGTGGCGGGAATAATAATTTACAGGTGCAACTGCGCATTACGTTCTGCGAACCTCTCCAGGTTCCAAGCCTTTTTTTTTTTTTGGGTCAAAAAATGTCCCAAAAGTCAGTTTTCGTAATTTGTATAAGAATCTATGACTTTTGAACACGGTAAAAGTTCACATTTTACGTTTTAAATGAATAGAGTATTTTTTAGACTCAAACTTCAATTTTTTATTTTTTATTTATAATTATTTTTATAGTGAGTGTAAAAGAGATTTAGGAATTTATATCAACTAAATTTGCGTCCGATAAGGATATAATGTTGGGCAACAACAACTCGGATCACCTACATATACCAATCGACCATGTCCTACTATGGGCACGCTCATGAGCGGCTCTACTAAGGTTGACATACGCAAACGGACTACATAAATTATAATATCATCAATCAATTGTCATGTATACCCGTCAATTTAAATGTGTGTGGCCATGTGCCAATGCTTTGCCAATTGCCATGGTTAATGACTTTGATTCTTGATTTGAATGTTAAACATAATGTCCTTATTTAAATAGAAGATTAAATTATACTCTGTAATAAGCCGTATAAAATGGACTTTGTAGTGTTAAGGTTATAGTTGAATTAGTTTTTTCATATCATCTGAGAATGTACCTTAATCATTTATTTTGAGCACTAAAGAAACCAAAATCATTGTTGAGCCAAACGTTTACTAAGTATCAATTGGTGAACATACGAAATCTCCTCGGCTCCTATCTATGGGTTCAGACTTCAGAGATATTCATTTTGTATTGTCCAAGTTCCTTAAACAGTGCAAAACATTTATCAATACAAAACAATCTACTAGTATACCTTTTAAATAAAATACTCGAATGCGACCCTTTTCAATTCTCAATTTCCCTTTTAATTCTTATACATAATGAGATATACACATCTAAAAAATACCTGATTGAAATGTTAAGACGAAAACTTCTTCCCCATTAAGCAGTAGGTCTCATGAGAGACGGTCTCTCAATAAGTTTTTTGAAATAACAATTTCAAGAAAATATGGTACTAAAGGTAATAAAATATAGGTTCAAACAATGATTAAAGATAAAATGGGTACATTTACTATGTGAATAAGTACAAAATTACTATCTCACGATAAATAATAAAAGGGTCACAAAAAACTTCTTCCCCGTTAGGCAGTAGGTCTCGTTAGGCCATTGACTAAGGGTAAGATTATCCGTCAGACTTTCCAAAGTCTTAAAACTCTGCCACATCAGCTTCCCACTAACTTTTATTATTTCTTTATTGTTCAGATTTACCTCAGACTTTATACATTATCCGTCAGACCCACCTCAGACTTTACTTTTCTACTTTTCAACATTACTTCTTTTTATTTTTACAAAAGAAAGGACACATGAGAGTCTCTAATTGAATAATTTTCAATCAGGGTGGGGTCAAGACTCACCTCAAAGTCTTACGTTGAGTCTTGGATTTCCAAGACCCGACTTAAGACTTTGTTAAGACCAAGGTAGATTGTGTGAGTCTTGTCTCAAGACTTACCAAAGTCTTGTCTCAAGACTACCAATAATCTTACCCTAATTTTTATGCATTGTTTTTTTTACGCATTGTTTTTTTCAATTATTATATACATAATCTTTGTGTTTTTGAATAAGAATGGGGTGGTGGCGCAGTTGGCTAGCGCGTAGGTCTCATAGCTATGTTGAGTGATCCTGAGGTCGAGAGTTCGAGCCTCTCTCACCCCAATTATTTTTGATTCATTTTGGAACGAACTAATCAGTTACTGTATATTTTGATTCATTTTGGAACGAACTAATTCAGTTACTGTATATATTTGTTGCAAGTTCTTGTGGCAGGTATTTTCCCGCTTTATATAGAGTGAAGAACATTCATCGAGTGGCTAAATGCCTAAATTTGTCGATTAAATAGGTTAATTTAGGTGAACTAGTATCAGAATATATTCGACTTACTTTATTTGATAGTTATATACTGTATATTTTTAAGAAAAAATTGATTATATTAAATTGATTATAATAAAGAATTATTTGAATTTCCCTTCCCTATTTACTCAATACATCCAACACTCTATATCTATACAATCATGGATCACTTGTTTGATTCCCATTACAATACACAGCCTTGCATATGAGTGTCAATGTAGCACTTGCATTATGCAGAGCATCTACAAAATCTTATCACAACAAAAAAATAAATTAAAAAATTCAATGGTTAGTCGATTTCTGAGTTCGAAACTTTCTCTTAGACTTCCATTCTGTGATGGCATAAAGAAGAGAGTAATTCGGTATAAGGTGTTTGTTTGAAAGTGGGAAGTTTGTCGTAGGAGATGTATCATTATCTTTTATCCACAGCTCAATTGCTTTCCGATCATATGTGTACCCGTCTGATGCTACACACGGGTCCTCCATCACATCCTGTCACAAACATTTACATTAGTTGTATACCTAACTTTAGATACTAAGAAGCCGAGAAGGAAACATTGAGAAGAGCATACCGCAAGTATAGGGCAGATGAAGTGGCTAGGAGGTGCAACAAGAATACCATCAGCAAGATCTCTACTCTTTTCAGCGACATCTTTAATCCGTTCCAGAATAGGAAGAACCTTAGTTTGCAGATCAGGCCTATCTTTGCGCCTGAGCTCAGCGCATTGCGCTCCCAACAGAGCTAACTCAGCGGACTCTCTAAACGGCCATTTCCCGCCATCCTTATCTAATATTTGCATCAAACGTCGTTCTTTCATAGCATCCTCAACAACATTGGTTATACCCACTGCTGGTTTTGCTGTCAACAACTGCAAAATAACAATCCCTAGAGCATAAACATCGGCCTTGACTGAGATTTTTCCCGTCCTCTGATACTCAGGATCAATGTAGCAGAGAGTACCAACTGGGGTAGAATCCGTGCATAAGGTCATTACAGACATGGCTGATGGCTCCAAATTGAGCATTGTACAAAGACCCGTGTCACCAATTTTGCTTACGAAGTTCTGATCAAGCAAAATATTGGCGGGTTTCAAATCGCGATGAATGATTGAATTTGGCTTGTTATTGTGTAGGAAAGCCAGGGCTGAGGCTACCTCCCATATTATTCTAAATCTATCATACCATGGTATTGGAGGGGTGTCGTTTTTTCGTAGTAAACGGTCTTCTAAGCTGCCATTTTCCATGTATTCGTAGACCAGGCAACCTTGTTCTGGACATGCGCCAAGAAGCAGCAGCAGGTGTGGATGTCGGATTTTACTTAAGATCTCCAACTGAAATCAAAGAATCACAAGTCACAAAGAGCTTTTAGCTGAGGATTTGTTCTATTCACCTTAGTTTTGTGGAACTTTTTTTTTCTTTTTTTGATAATTCTATTAAGGTCGAAAAGATCATGGTACAGCAAACACGAAGTGAGGAGACGAGTTAGTACAAAAAGAGAACAAAGAAACAAAAACAGCTAAAACCACAACCAATTACAGATGAACTCAACGACCCACAAATTTTTTTAGACTTTCTAAGCTTATCCTAACATCAGGTGATTTTTAGTTAACTTTCGTACAAAAAATTTGAACATTTTCTTCGAAAAAGATAAAATGTTCTGAAAATGAGCAAAAATAAGTAGATAAAGCAGGTGTTAAAAGGTACCTCTTGAAGGAATTGCTTGCTTTTGGCTCCCTCTTTGGAATGAAGAACTTTAATGGCAACAGGAGTATGATGCAACTTGCACTTATACACACTTCCGTAAGATCCTTCTCCAACCTTAAGCTTTTGATTGAATGATCCAGTGGCAGAAACTATCTCTTCCCATGAAAATGTCTGGTATTGATTCATAGGACCTGCAAGTACAGTTTTGAGCTTCTCTTTCTCTTTTGCATCACGCGCACCTTTGATTTCAGCTTCCCTCCTTTGAAATGCCTCTCTTTGAGCACATTCCCGCGCGTACACTGCTTCTCTCTTTGCAGCTTCAAATCTCTCCTTTTCTAGTCTAGCTATTTCTTTGGTCATCTCCTCCTTTTCTTTGATCTGCTTGAGCTTCACTGCTTCCTCATGGCGTAGCCTGTTCAGGTCACTTAGCTGCCCATACATAACAGATGTTATGAGCACAATTCTTGACAGAAATCTGCTAGTGGGTTAACAGGTTAATTTCGTTAATGGCACATAAACTGAATGAACTTTGATAACACCCTAATTTTTTGAAGAACTTGCCTTCCTAGTAGCATCCTGTGTTTCATTTTGCGCTATTGAGTACATCCCACGGATATGGCGAAGCTCTATCTTCAGCTTCTCTAGCTCCGAATTGATACTCTTCTGTAAAATATGACCAGGCACTAATGTTAGAGCAAGCAACAAAAGCCAAGATGACTTGACTCAAACTTCATGTTCCAGTTTGTAGAGCATGAGATCATCACATTGAATGTTGATGACTCTGTATAAAGTTCAGAAAATAATTTGGCTATGGACTTATAAGGATATTAATTTTGTCTAATGTAATAATTTATATACATTTATCTATGAAAAACTGACCTGCTCTTCAACAGACGACACTGAATGAGAACGTGAGGATGAGGGTTCATCTATAACTGAGGGTACTTGATCAGTAAACCAGGAATCGGTATTTTCACTAATGCTCTGCAGACTAACAGCAGACCTGAGCCCTTGGCTCAAAGAATCATCTATATCTTTTCCATAATCTGGTTCGAAAGTAGTGCTTTCTGGTGTATTGTTGCGTCTATGATTGGAGCCGTAATTCACAGTGGAACCTGAATCAAAGCTCGTTGTTGTCACATGAGAAGACGGAAAAGAATACTCTGATGAATTTGAACCAGGGTCTGTCAAAATTGTTAGAAGGTTAGATATTTTTATATACGTTGAGATACAGCAATGCTAATGCGTGAAGGCTGTGAACTTGAAAGAGAAATCAGATACACCAAAAGTTCACAGCAAATTAATTCTTTCCATTCAGGATGAAACCAAATGTTCATTACTCTCTGGGTTTGGAAAATGATCGAGTAAAACAAAAACTCACTAATGTGTCTGAACTTCCCATATTCTGAAGTATAGGTATTTTTTTTCAACAGAAGGGAGACTGCATACATCGGAATATCCGACCCTCTTACCTTGCCATGGGCATGAGTCTAGACCTGGCAATCAGGTTGTTTGGATTGGGTTCGTATAGGATCATTTTGGGTGGCCAGTGGTTATAAGTCGGGTCACTTCAGGTTGTGATTATAAAGATATTTGTTTCAATTTTGTAATTCCTGAAGAAAGTATGTCGATATGTAGCATCTCAGAACTGATATATGTATTTACCTATACATCTATAATCTAAAAGTGAAACTATATATGTTCATTACCTAAAGTGCTTGTTGTGTATCTTGATGAACTGTTGGTAGAGTCTACTGCACTACTATCATATTCAATAGAACTCCTATGTGTCTCGCCTTCTGATGGACGTAAGGCCTCTAACTTTCCCTTGGAAACAACATAGACTGTGCAGCAACATGGTGCAGTTTCCGAGATCATTGATGACAGTGATTGTCCTTTGATTTTTCTGCATAATGCCATATATCAGTCAATGATCAAGTTTCAGCAATCTTCTAATTATTAAAAGACAAAACTCATGAGTAAATGAATTGTTGTATGCATATGATAATCTCTCATGAGTCGAGACTAAACGTTGTGTATTAATGCAGCGGTAATGTTGTGTACAATCACTCAGGTAATGATGTTGTTGGCTCACTAACTGACTGGGTTTTTAGCTGTGAATTTAACAGTTGATTGACGTAAAATCACGATGCAATTTTCATCATAGGTCATCTAGAAACAGATCGACTCTTTGTATTTTCAACACAGGTATAAAGTTACGTACATCCGACCCTTTATTTCTCCATAGGCGGAGGAACCGGATGCTGTTGTTATTGTAGTTGTGCCTGACACATCAATAGATACTCGCCTCCGACTCTTGGCGTACCTCGCAAACATACTGTGGGAGGAAGCCCCTATGACAAGATCCTTTATTCCTTCTTTAGATATCTCCTTTGATATAGCAGTCCAAATTTCATCAGACTCAAGCAACACAACTTCAACTGATACCTGCATAAAGCAGCAAATTACTGAAATTAGTGACCATGTGTGCCATTATTCGGGCATGCTTAACCGGGTTTTATGCTAACCTTTTTAAAGTTGAACATTTGTTGGTACGGAAGAATCATCTCATTCTTTTGCCACTCGATCTCCCTTTTGTAAGCAGCGGCTATATCAAATCGTACTTGTGGAAGAGGGATCAAATTCCCCACTGCAATCAATACAAAATCATGTCAACTCTCGATACATGACTAATACAACTGATACAGTCATACAACCAGTAAAACCGCATTACATTAAACCTCGTCATTACTACAACAATTTACAATCATTACCGCGGTGCAATACCATACTTCCACAGTTCCACAATCCATACCATATTATCAACAGAGAATCCGAAAAATGGAAGAAAAGAAGAAGTTAAGACTTACTTGGTGTAGGAACCCCGGTAATCTTATGGAAGACATGTAGCAATCTGAAAGTAACAGGACCCTCGGCACCAAATTTTTCGATAGCCCATTTTACGATATGCCTGCTCTTGGATCCTCCACTCAATGCTATTGCAATGACATGTGGTCCTTTACCATTCTCTGCTACATCTTTATGTTCCTTCTCTATCATATTTCCTTCAAAAAATCCTCCCTACAAGAAAAAAAATTATTGACCTGCAATCCAAAAGAATAAACTTGTCGATACAGCGCAAGAATACGGTGACAATAATCCTCAAAACTCGTTTATTACTCAATTGCAACACACATTATGACTTTAAAAACAACAGCATTACCTCAGTTTCTCAATGGAACCAGCAGATGTACGCAGCCTTACCCTTGTGTTAGAACACAAAGGCTGTTTCCGAATAACCCAAGATGAAAATGGCCGCACACTAACGAGAAAAGTTACTCTATGGATTGAAGTCTTTAGAATCAGCAGAAGAACACAACAATGAACACAACTCAGTATTTCTCATGTATTTTGAGAAGTTCAAAAACTTATGCACGTCGTTCAAATTAAAATGGCATGAAATTGATACTATTGGTTAGTTGATGCTAAAGCATACACAAAGGTCGTTTGACTAATTTGATCATAAATTTTACTGGTATTATTTATAATTTAGGTAGGAATATACTTAAAAAACATTAAAATAGTGTATTATGTTGAAGAGAAAAACAACCATTATGGATTAGCACTAAGTATCTTGGACTTAATCTTTGGACCTAGTTACTCCCTATAATTCTATTTCTTCTTCTCCAATCTAATTAAATGTACAAGGCCACGTACTGGAAATAATTACCAAGCAAAACTAAGCCTAGTTTTTTTTTTTTTTGGTGTAATAATCCGGATTCGAGCCGAGTAGGACCACTAGGGCGGTAAAGCTCTCCCTCAACACTGCTGCATTCCCAGGGCTCGAGCACGAGACCTCTGGTTAAGTTAGAACAACCCCTTGCCAGTTGATCTAAGTGCTCATGGGTGCAAAACTAAGCCTAGTAACATGATGTCGAGTAGTCGGTAACAAATTATGTTGAGAAAAAAATTATGTTGTTACGGTAACAAATTCTACAGTGGTGTTACTGTAAACCAGTTAGCCAATCATTTTTTATAACCTTGTGTAACACCACAGTTCTTCTGTTGAGACTTAAGACTTGAGAGTCATTTGTTTTATTATTTTTATCATATATACGCTAGCTGACATTTGCATCGTCATTTACGTTTGTTAGACAAATGATAAGGGTACATTGTTAAATCTGAAAATTTAAGTTTATAGTAAAACTAGTAAGGTATCACACCAGTTATAACACTGACTAACAGAAGGGTATATGAGAAGGTCGTAAGATGATAACATTGTCTCGAAAAAAAAGCATCATCATCACAAGTATTTACACTAGATTCAGAAATTGAAATGAACACTTTTATTTGTAAATTAAAGGCATGCACGTTGTAATTGTTTATATTATATTTATGTGACATGGTCTAAGTTTCCCTCTTGTAGAAATGGACTTGACAGGCATCTCAAGAAACAGATGGTGATAAATAGATAATAGCAGCAACATTTTAATTTATTTGGTACTTCTATTAGACTCATTCATATGCCAAAAACCGCATTTTACTGACGTTTTTGCATCGACGTTAAAACGGCTATACACACCAAACATCTACGACTACCATTCTATCCTCATTTCCACTTGCATGAATCATGATGATTTGATGATGATAAAAAAAAACTAATGATATGGCCTTTCGAGTGCCAATAATATGTCCCAAGTATTACAAACATATACATAATTATCCGTATGAAATACCAGTACACGAGATAATATCAAAATTCCAATTAATGCAGATGACTAGGGCCTATGTATGTTAGCAACTCTTGCTCGTGACATATATTTGTAAATCGATTGTGTGTATACGGTCATAATTTGTGATCATCACAAGTAGACCTGACAAAACTGACCTGATCTGAATAACCCGACCATAACCAGGCACATACCCGAATTGTCCGGCACTTATTCAAGCCGATCCGGATATTTCTTTTTATCGGAAATTGAATATTATCAGCGAGTAACTTGAAAACACCCACCCGAAAATGCCCTCCCCGGCCCAAATTCTTGGGAATCCAAACAACCTAAACCCAGATTGATCCGTCTTGAACCCAACCCATTTGTCATATCTAGTCACAAGGCCAAGAGGTAAAATTTCCTTAACTGAATCATTTTGCACATAGAATGAAGCCTTGTGAGTGTAATATTCCCTTACGTCATTTAGATGTGAGAGTTTTTGTATAATAATATGAACAAAAAGTTCATGAAAGAGAAATCAAAGATGTAATTGACAAAACTAGTTTTGTTTAATTGGTGTAAATTGACAAATATAGTGCAAGCACGTTTTCGCAAGAGTATGTCAAGTAGCAACGTAGTTGCAAACCCACCAGAATGAGTAATAATATGATAGTACCTTCCCGACTCAAACTTTCGTTCATAAACGTAAACAACTCAATGGAACGGAAAAAGTATCAAATAAGCACAAATATTAAGAACCTTCAAGAATCACTCGTTAAAGGTAAGACCATCTACTACTTTGAGATGAAAAAAGCGCACAGGTTTATAACCGTCATTTTGAATTAGTCCATTATATTCAAACGTGTCTTAGACGAGGATGGTCTCATACAAGTATTAACAACAAAACGATCATTTCACACGAGAGCTTGTAGTTTGAGGCGTGATAGTGAACACCTTGACATCGTCCATGTGTGGAAGTCTAACCGAGTACTGAAATGTCCATCCATAGCAGGCCCCTGCATGAACGCCATTCTTGTTCACAGCAAAGACGGCTCCAACAAAATTTGGAAACTTTCTTGATATTCGGGATATTGCGTCTTCAGCTGCAAGCTTAGGCTCCATTCCTTGCCTCATACTCTCCACTGCTTGATAACTGTGAACCAAACAATGGATCGTATTCTAACCGTATGTGAAATTGAATTCAGATTATAACTTCCTTATCGACACTTCAAAAATGGTTTTGGCAACTTTCATCACACTAAGCTGGATATTAATGGACTAGATCAAAATAACTTGTAAAACCCTTTCCACTTTCTTTTTCATAAAGTTGTAGATGATCATCCCTTTTGGCTATGCATCTATTCATTCTAATGAAAACAAACCTTTATCGCTGAAAACATATAGAAATACTACACATACGAAGTCGTCAAGGTCACATATCGGCACTTTTAAGAAAACTGCAAAAGATCAAACATGACAAGAAGTAAGAGCATCCACATTGAAGAGGATTGACCATCCTCTTAGATGAGAGATAGTGCTAAGAGGATGTCCTCTTCAATGTGGCAACATCCTCTTTGAAGAGGAAGAGGAAGACATTCTCTATAAATGGAGGATGTCCTTGTCTTGGCCCAAGTGCCACACAAGAGAGAAAATGGGTGGTGGGGACTACTTAAAAGGTGAAAAAAGAGAGGAAGGGAGGATCTTCTTTGATGTGGAGAAAAAAAGAGGAAGAGGATGAAGAAATTGGGAATTGGGTAGAAAAAAGAGAAAATGATGTGGCCAAATGAGAAAATTAGAAAAAATCAAAGAGAGGAAGAGGATCATCTCTTCAATGTGGATGCTCTTAAGGTATGATGAACTAACCATGGGAGGAAGCGCATCATGATGTCACCATCTCCTGTTGCACCACACGCACCCACTTCATCATCGGCATAAGCAGAAGATCCAGCAATGGGGCCATCACCAACCCTATAATATATTAATATGCAATAGGAAGTAAGCATCTTGCATTGTTAAGATACTGACTAACAATAAAAGCACAACATGATTACCAAACCCAAAAGGGTGAGGCCATTTCGTTATCCAGAATTTTATGTTCCGTGATGAGAATAGAAGGCTAAGAGTTGTGCATACCACTAAAAAGGAAGTCGTTCGAAATTGATAAGGAAAGAACTAGGGTTTACATTTCAGAAAATGGAAACAGGTGACGGAATCAAAAAGGGACTTTACTATCACATGCATTCCGGAATGCATGGACAGCCACATTTATGCCTTTTCATTTAATTTATTCTCTTATACTCCTTTTTCATCAGTCAGTTCGAAAAGCTACAGTTAATGATAAGAACATATACAGTTCAGACTAGAAAGCTGACTTATAGTAACGATGATTACCTGCCAGGGATCTTGAATGTTGCTCCATTAGTAGAAGTACCAACAGCAACATGTCCCATCTATGCAAAACACAAATCAATTTTTTTATGATCAAGGAAATTGACACGTTGCGTCAAACCACA
The DNA here is from genome assembly GCA_009801015.1 of Silene noctiflora. Taxonomy (NCBI): domain Eukaryota; kingdom Viridiplantae; phylum Streptophyta; class Magnoliopsida; order Caryophyllales; family Caryophyllaceae; genus Silene; species Silene noctiflora. Next base: position 27,433 of record VHZZ01001030.1, on the reverse strand, counting down.
CATTAAGTATAAGGGAATCAAAATAATTCAATCGTGAAGACTGAAGAGTGTACCTTATCAATGACAGCCATTGAAATTGTATCGTGGTTATGGACACTGATTTGAGATACTTTTGGAGTAGTAGTCTTCAATAGATTTAGATACGAAGAAGATGCTTCGTCAAAATAACCTTTTTCCTTGGGATGGTAAGGACCACAACTGTTCGAAGGAATTAAGTTTTTCCGAAAATTTGGCTGGCAGTTATTTTCTTTCCATTTAATCCATTTTTGCAGCGAGTCCTCTGAACTGAGGTTTGTAGGCCCAGGAAGGCCCATTGAAATTGCGAATACTGATGCTTGCTCACCAACAAGCAGAGTGTGCTCGGTATAATCCATAACCAATCTTGCAGCTTTTATACCATCTTTCACATATCTCATAGCAGCAACTGCCCCAACCTCCATTGTTGCCTAAGCAATATCTTAGAATAACACAAAATGTATGCTAATTTAGGCACCAAGCCGAGGATTGAGAAAAGGCATGAAAATTATCTGCATTACCCCGTTCATAACAAGAGCATCCAAAGTAGTTTCTCCATTCTCATCTGGACTACCACCTGGTCCCACTGTTCAAAAAATATCATTAGTGCCGGGTCAATGAAGACGCATATATTAATCAATCTTACGGCTTAACTTTATCTTCCTTGCTATTTATAAATACGAAATCAATAATTCAATTTTTCTGCAACTTGGAACATGGACGATGAGCAAATAATTTCAGAGAAGTTTAAATGTTTTCTGGTACAAAATATCAGCAACTTTTTGCCAATGATGTAGGGGAGAGACAAAAGGATTAGATCCCAAAATCCTCAACATAGAGATTTGTTACAGAAAAAAAAAAATGCTTCTACACATAATAAGCGTAAACCTATTATCCACATGAAGACATGAAGGCAACAGACTCATTAGTTCGGCCGCACTAAAATTTAACACCAAATATAGCCCTACGCTGCATGCCATTGAAATTCGATTTGCTAAAAAAATGTGGCTCGAGAAACCATGGAACGGATTCAACTCCAAACTAAAGATTAACTACATGAGTGATACTTTCCCGGTCACTTAACCTGTTTAAGCTGGCAAGATTCCAACAAAGTACCCAAACGGAATCAAAAGTTACTTCCATTATATCCATATATTTACCGTTATTGTATGTTATAGACAAAATATTACATAATTTCATTTGTTTTTCAACTTGATCCAAAATTCAATTCGCTTACTTCCAGATTGCATCATGTCTATGACAAAATGTACTCCAAACTCAACATCCAACAATAGGTGACTTTCCAAAACATGCTACCCACTCCATTCTCACATGATAATCCGAATGCACCAAGCTTCATATTCATACCCAAAAATCACCATAACCCCAGTCAGGAACTTTAAGGACTTACATCACAAAATCAAATTAATGTCAAGAACTTTAAGCACATACTCCCTCCGTCCCGGTCATTTGTTGTCCTATTCTATTTTCGGGTGTCTCGGTCAATTGTTGTCCTTTCTATTTTAAGAATGCATTTGATAAACAATTTGGTCCACATATCATTTAGTAATTGGTCATCTCCTCTTTCCTTGTCTTTGTGCCAAAACCAAAGGACAACAAATGTCCGAGACGGAGGGAGTATTATACAATCAAATTACCATAAACCCAAAGTAAAGAATTTCAAGCCAATTATACACTCCAACTAAAGTCAAGAACTTTAAGCACAAAATTAAATAGATAACAAGAATTAAATGCTGAAATATCGAAAACTAAGAATATATGCGGGGGTTCAACACTCAAAATCAGTGATCATAACTTAAAATTGAGAAGATTATACAGAATCATAATTGAAAAACTAAAAATAAAAATAAAAGGGGTTTGAAAAAAGAAATTCACCAGTGCCATCACATTGAAGTTGTTCACAAGTAGAACAACCTTGAACAACAGCATCAACAGCAGAAAACCCAGCATCAGCAACTCTCCAAGCTGCCTTTGCTGCATCTACAAATGCCCATGTGCTCACCACTATTGGGTACTTACTTTCATTCTTAATCTCATTTCCTTTAATCTAATTATCAATAACACAAATACCCATCACTAATTTTCATGATTAGCTTACATTAATTGACTAGTTTTCCGTCTCAATCATTTATTTACCTTACTCATCAAAAAGAATAAGGAACGTAAATAAATGATCGGGACGTAGGGAGTACGTGCTACGGGGAATTGAAGAATAGAGCATAGAAAAGAGGGATGGATTGAAGGAATACCGTGATTATTAGAGTAAAGACAAGGAAGGACTGAATCTTCTGAGCAAAAACACTTGCAATTGACATTTTTACGGGACTGACTTTTGAGATTAGGAACGGATTATCAATTCAATTCCCTTACTCACGAAACCATACAACACCAACAGGCAACTGGATAAATCCGTTCCGTTTCAACTCGCGGCTTTCCTTCAAATCATTAGACATGGTAAATACTCCGTAATTAATTGGGACGGGTTTGGGTCAAATTAATTTGGGTTCGATTTTCAGGAATTCGGGTTCGGGCCATTTTTTATTGGACGGTTTTCAATTATTTAAGGATAACAATCAGTTTACAATAATAAACATTCGGGTCGAGTTAAATAGGGTCGGGTTAAATTGGGTGTGGGTGGGGTCATTCGAGTGAGTTAGTTTTGTTAGCCTGGACTTAGTCCAATTTGATATACGGTTTTTAGAATCACAAATTTGTGTATATGGAGCCATCCCGGTTTAACCGTATACCTAATTTTTTCATTTATCTAGTTTTTTTTACTTACGTTGTTCTTTATTCAATTTCTTGCATTCGTGATAAGACGAATATATCATAAACTTAAACTTAATAGAATAATAGCATGTTACATGTTTAAATAATCAAAATTTTCAAAACTCATTACACAAAGGATATTGGTGATAGGGCGCCACCCGCTGAAACTCTGCGCCACCATAATTTATAAATAAATAAAAATGAAAAATAAAATGTTAGATTTCGTTTTCGCGCCAAATATTTAAGGGCAGTAATGTAATTTTATATTTATTCAATTAAAATCAAACTCTTAAGTCTTACCTAATCAATTTTCTAAATAATATTTTACGACAAAACAATTTATCTTCGTCAGTAAATTACGTTTTTTCATCACTAAATTGTATCATTTGTTTTTTCATCACTGAATCGTATCATTCATCAACCTCGTTTTTCATTTACTGAAGTCTTCATCTATAATCCAACGAAAACAAAAATTAAATACAATTCGTCGGTAAAGAAGACACTGAAAAAAATCGATCGGGTCGGATCAGTTGTCGACACACTTGACAGGTCTACTTACACACAGCCACAACCTCACTTACCTAAAGAATTTAAGTTTTACGTTATAATTTGCGCGCATCATATAAACTTGATCGTATTTATGATCCGAATGGAAAAATAAAACACTCTTCTTTATTTTGATGAGGAGCTTCAAATCTGCCAAAAGTATGGCGATATTAACGCACTGCAACTTTTATGGTTATAATAATAATATTATTATAATTAATTAATTATACAACTCTTATTTCCTAAACTACCTTTTTTATTAATTAGTTTGAAATTCAAAACTTAAGGGTGGGAAGTGAAGATACACAAAAAATTTACTGTTATGCCTCGGGTGGCGCTCAGTTTAAGTGTCACCCGGTGGCGCCACCTCATTATTCTTACACAAATGTATCAGGACAAAAGAAAGTGGGAAAATTAATGTAATTATGCTTAAATTAATTAGTTTTTGTGAGATCTTTTTTTATTATTTCTTTTCAGAAATCGTTGGCGATTGTTTCATTTACCTATATTTTATATAGTTATTCCCAGTAATTTATCGTTCACGAGTGCATCATACATATTTCCTTCTTTTACCGTTTAGTACAAAGTTTTTGTAATTATTTACAGGATGAAGTCTTTTACGTTAGAAATTGTCGATGAATAAAGCAGGCCGTTAAAGTAGTCTTAGGCACTGTTCTTTATGACTTAATTAAGCTCGTTTAAGTTTAACTCAACTCAGTTCAGTTCAGTTCAACTTCATTCAGTTCACTTCAACTCATCTCTTTACAAATTAAATTAACTCTTATTTTTGTTCAATTCAGTTTAATTCAACTCAGCTTTATTCAATTTAAAGTTATTCTATATGGTAACCCTCAATTTTTTCACATTCTACATGGTAACCCTGCATTTGAGAAAACAAAAATGGTAACTCTGTGGTGCATTATTATGTATTTCCGTAACCCTTACTTATAACTCCGTCAATTTGCACCGTTAAGTAGGTGAGTTGTTTCGATGACATGGCGTTGGTAGGCAATGACTACGCGACGACTCCCCCTATACACCCCAACTATTACCTACTCCCTTTATTACCCACCACAATCACAACCTCCGCTACAACCACCACCATCACTACTATCGGCACCTCCCCACCATTCACCGACCTTCGTCAAACTACCGTCGACGCCTCTCCAACCTTCACCGTTCGCCGTCACACGTGGAAACACCAACCCCACCTTAATTCCAAAGTCGTTAACCCGACCTTTAATCTTTTCCCCCATCCTTCTAATCTCATCTCATTCCACTAAAAACACTAGATCTCGAATTTATGGAAAGGGGAAGGGCCGAAGGAGGGTTTTTAAGGTAGGATCGCAGGGTTGGGTAGGGAGGGGGTGGTTAGGGTGGGGTGCTAGTGGAAATGGTGGTGCTTATAGCGTGGGGATTCGAGGAAAGGGGTTGATGATGGTAGTGGTTCGTTTCTAGTGAGAGTGGTAGTTGTGACGTCCGTCGACCGAAATAGTGGCGTGAGAAGGTAATAGCTAGTGGTTCGGGGAGGGGTTGGTGGTGATGGGTGGTGAAAGGTAGGGTTAAGGTTTTTTTTTTTTGGTTGGGCATTTTGCATGTGTCTTAGTCATACACTTGTAGCCATGTCATTTGCTTAATTAGCCAAGTCACATGCCACGTCAGCCACTTAACGGTGCAAATTGACGGAAATATAGTTAAGGGTTACGGTAATACATAATAATGCACTACAGGGTTACCATTTTTGTGGAATGAAATTTTGGATTACCATGCGGAATCCGAAAAAATTGAGGGCTATCGTATAAAAAAAAAACCTTCGATTTAATTCAATTTAGCTCCTTTGGAATGAAAATAACATGGCCTAGTTTGGAGGCAATTCACAAAGAAGATCAACAAAGACTAGTACGATTAGCGTAAAATGAGAAATGTGTTAGAAATATGAATCGATATCACGAGAACCATTAAGATCAACAATTAAATATGCGGAAGCGTACCGGAAGGATTCATGATGATTGATTGTGTT
>VHZZ01001030.1:2036-13256 GCA_009801015.1 Silene noctiflora | reverse complement strand
TTAGGGCAGTGATTCTGATCACGCCACGACATCTTATCTAAAGTTCTGTAAGTTTGTTCTGTTCATTGTTTATGTCATAACTATACCGCCTACAATATATACCCGTTTTTGTTTTTGCTCGATTCAAACCCGATACAGTTTTTTTTTTAAAAAAAACGTATCGTATATACACAAATTCGTATTGTATATGCGGAAATTCATGTATTAAACCCGTATATGATATAATATTCAAAATTTAAAATCGTACTTGGTCTATTGTACGTACACTGTCAAGTATTACACCATCTTGCAATTCGTTATTATATTTTCAAATATGTATTACAACACTATAAAATATTACACCATCTTGCAATTCAATTCGCAAGTACTATATTTTCAACACGTATGTATGTATAATGTATGTATGTATGTATTTACATATGAATATGTGTGTATGAAAAGAAAATGTGTTCCTAAGATGATGAGGAAGACATAGTAACATCGTGTTCAATCGACTCGAAACTAGGCTCATCCCAAGACCTAGGCCTTAATCCGAACTTGTAAAACACCACCTTTTCTAGTACCTCAAATACCTTATTTTCATCCAAGAACTTGTTCCATACGCCACTTACTATACAATAGTTACCATTATAAGGAGGACGATGGTGTGCTGCATGTTGCGACCGCGAAACCAACACTCCTACGTCTTGTAGAGCCACAACAATTTGGGGTAACTTGCTTTTTGTTGAATGGGCCCATGCATGGAATTGCTGGCTAAACATAATGCAACCCGCGAAGGATCCGACAAAGGCCAATTGGGTCGGGTCATGGAGGATGAGATCCATGGGTAGGACCGTGAATGTTATGACCCGGGCTAATGCGTGTAGGTTGTTAGCAAATTGGCGCTTTGTAATAGTCCAAGGCCACTTATGGTGTCCTTGAAAGGCCTCAATTTGGGCTCCTACTAATGGGGTCTTGGGCCCACCATAATTGTCAATTCCCCAATGGTAAACTCCGGACCCGAGATCCGCTAATATGTACCCGGCTAAGCCTGATAATATGGGTTCGACCCAAATATGGGACTCGGTTGAGGCGGCTACGGACTTGGCTAACGCAATGAGTAATGTTGTACACCCGCTAGTTACCCATGCTCGGTGTGTCCATGTTGATTTTAGGGACGGATCATTTGGCCTTGGAGCAGTAGATGGGACGGGTCTTGGATTGAGAATTAGTCGAGTTTGGTTTGGGTCAGGTTTTGTAGTAGTTATGATAGAGCAATGGACCCGGTACGAAGAATGGGTATTTAGAACGCTTTTGCGAGCGTAATGGGATGATTTAAGGAGATGATTTTGTTGAGGAAGGATAGACATTGGGAATTTAGTTGAAGGATGTCTTAAGCTAGCTAAGAAATGTTAATTGGTTTAAGAAATGCAAGGGAGTTTTTGTTGAATAAGGTTTTTTATAGAGCAGAATTTCTTGTTTTACGATTTTAAGTTAAGACGTATTTATAATCGAATTAAGTAATGATAAAATGAAATGGGATGTATTAACTTGAAGATAATGTGTTAAGCAAAGCCAGGTGGTATGTAGATTGGAGAGCAATTGCGTAGGAATTTTTTATGTCATACGTACGATACGTATTTGCTGAGCTGTGCATCATTGATTTCTTATAGTTGGACTTGGATGTAAAATATTTGCCATGTTTATTGTGAGCTCGCTTATTAAATAATTACGTGAGAATATAAATGAGTAATTTGTAATTGAGTTAGTGGATTTCATTATTAAATAGATGTCTCATATTATCGTATAAAAGTCAAGTCATTTGGAGAGTTTTTATTGGCTCTTGATTTTCAGAAGAAAAAAAAAAAAAATCAAAAGGTGGTCCCCACAAAAAAAAAACATGGATTTTGTTGATTTAATTTTTTTAAACAACCGTTACAATCAATACATACATACTACATACAAAATACTAATAAATTACAAAAAAATTACAATATGAACTAATACATACATACTACATACAAAATACTAATAAATTACAAAAAAAAATTACAATATGAACTATATATCTTTTGCTTGATAATATAACATAAAAAATACAAGCATTAMGCATTTATACTCTATATCTATATTAAAGAAAACATAAAATAACARTAATCGGAAAATATTTAAATTTTTTGGTTGATGAAATTAGTGACTGCATTGAACAATTTAATATGGAATAAATATGCCGAGATTATATGTTGTTATGTACTACATTAAACATTAAATTATTACGATCCGTGCATTTTCTGCACGGGTTTAAAACTAGTATACGGATATTCCTATATAACATTATATGTGGTATATCTCGTTTTTTAAATTCTACATGGTTCATTTACATGAAAAATACACGGGAATTTTATTCCATTTAAGATATAATGGGCAATAAAAAATGAGGGGTAGCAGGTAATTTTTTGAAATAGTTATGTACGAAGTAACATATTTTGTACTATTATTTGGGATGAGGTAGGGTTATGTATCATTGATCATTTTGTTAATTTTGAGTTGATGTCATTATACTGTATTTTTTTTCTAAGATCTTATGATTCAATGAACCGTTAGGATGGTTGATTTTATTAATGCTCACACAATCCAGATTCCAAGGAAAAATCGTCCTCTTAAGCGAGAATTCTAACTCCACACATTATGAAATACACAAATATCCATTTTAAACTTAAAACACGTCAAGATTGAATATGACATGATAAAATTATTCAATATGGTGATTGAAAAAAAACTTGCTAACAAGAAATAGAATCATCGGTAGCAATTATAAGTTGTGTCTTACAAGTCACAACGGTATTAAGTCGAGAAAATGAGGGCTAATTAGAGATATCACATGCAAGTTAGGCCGAGTGCAGGTTTAGTATACACATTTTGGAAAGCATCAAACTAATCAGAAGATTATTATCCCAATCCAGATACAACATTCAGAGCAACCAACTTGGAAATGTTGGAGTGACTGGACTCGTTAAAGCCATTATGGATGCAAAAACAGAGGACTATGTACAAGTTTTTGAAATCCGACACTATTCTGAAAGGATTCCTAATACACACATCAACAAGCAAAACAACTGCTGGTAATGTCAACAAATTAGGAATGATCAAGCCTTGCTTCCACGAGTAACAACCACAACCAGTAGTACCAGAATGGTGAGCAAAAACGATGACTTGAGCTTCTCTGAGAAAGCAAGAGATTCTTCTGCTTTGTCCGGATTAGGGGGATTGAATATACCCCCTATGAGTTGTGTTATATTTCCGACAACTTCCATCAATTTGCCCTTCACATGGTCCATTATCCACTTCAGTACATTTGAATTCTCTTTTAAGGCATCGGAATTGTTATCAGGGTTCACATGACTGGTTTCCGCAGCTGCACATAAGGAAACAAAGGTCGTGAAAATGAAATAATATTCAGAAGGAAATTCTCCAACGTATTTGGTAAAACAGACGGAGAAGAATGAAAGATGAAGCCATTGGGGAGACTTTGGAAAAGAAAAACACTGACCTTTGAGGTACAAATCCCTAATCTCTCGTACAGTCTCATTGTTCAAAACCGCATCCCATACAGCTTTGTCAGATGACAATGATACCACCATTTTCTGAGCAGTTTTAACTCTTTCAGAAAACAACCAAAATTTCCACATAAAAGTTTCACAATTTTCCGTATCAACCTTTGGTACGTCCTCTACAGTCTACACGGGTTTTCCATTTCCTACCGGGCCAAATACTCATTTTTGTCTAAAGTTATAATATGATGGAGTAAGAAAATTGACCGGCTAAAAATGCCCTAGACTTGTACATTATAAAGTAGCATCCAGTTCATTCTATACGCAATGCAGTTTTCAGTATGGATCATCATGGATGACGTACGAGTTCATTTATCTTATCAATATAATAACTAATACGCTAGGCTGATTACCCATCCCTTTATGCCTAGCCATAGGCATGAGCCTTGAGGCACGGAGGTAATGTTGCTAGTTGTTACCAAAGTCAAATACACAAGAATAAGACTATATTGAAAATTTGGAATGTAACATACTAACATCTTACACTAAGATTTTAAACCAAGTTCAATGTCCCAAAAATACTTTATTTTGACCAACTATGCATGCTTTACTCTATGGTTAAGATATATAAAAGTTTTTTTCTGTCAACAGGATTTACTTCTATAAGAGCAGTGATTCGCAATCATAAATCCGCATACACAAGTACATAACTAACTACCTGAACGCTTGGCTCAGTCTGCAAGAGATGAAAAGCATCATAGACTTTCTCCCATCCATAAGAATGGGCTAATCTCCGATTATAAAGCTGCATCGATGGCTCAATCCAATCCAGCTCCGATCCTGTTGAGGACGCTCTTTGCAGTACATCTGTGGCGCTTGTGATCTGGCCAGACATTTCATTGTCTACATCATAAATTATTTCCTCCGGATGAAGGAATCTACAAAGAAAAGTAAATATGTCAGGAAAAATTTATACAACAGCGACAGAGCAGACTTGTGGTCGGCTAACATGAATGAACATCTTGAACAATGAATGACCGTTAAAAGTAATGAAAAAGGAAAAATAAAAGGATAGAAAACCACAATAAATGAGTAGTGAATATACAAGTAAGATAAGAAAGTCACATGAACATGACGTCTCTTTTGACATTTGAAACAAAGATTATTTCAGGTACATAGAAGTGGCTAAGCCCCAAAAATCTATAGGGAACATGAAGAAGATGGTCACAACTATTACCCGAGTGATTTGTGCGCTATGGCACTTCACAACAGGAAGCATAGAGTGTTTAGTCCGACATTTTTGCTTTGCTTCAACATATTCTAAAGCTGATCACAAGTCTTTGTCCCCGTCAAAAATGAAAAACGTGGCGACTCTCCACGATTGTGCAAAATTAAAAGCAACCAGACAACTAGAGAAAGTTCACCATTTACATTAAGTTTTTCAACACCTAAATCCATGCCAGAATCATTTCCATATCAATCCAAAGTGCGGAAACTTGAGCAAAAAGGGACAACTTTGTTTCTTACTAGTGTAAAATTGCACGCAATTGAAACTTCAGCAACTAGCCAAACATAAAAATGTAACAAAAGTTCACCTCAAACTCTTCCCTGCCGCAACAAAAAAAACTATCATAAATGCCTACTGCTCGTATCCAAAAGTGCAACAGACTAATGGTTTCGAGTCAGACACCATTTTTCCACCAGACCTTTAGAAAATGCTTATTCATTCAATGTAAATTTTTCCTTTTAGTGAAACGGAACATTAAGGGAGGTTTTGATGCTTACAAGTACTGGCGTACAGCCCCTCTCATTTGAATTTTGGTTTTCCTACATGCCCAACATCTACAAGGACCATGGTATACCTGGATCACATGCTCAATATATCCAAGTCCCAAAACATTCTACTCCAAATTACTCGCGTATTTAGATGAACGGCCCATATAACAATACAGAATAACACAAATTTTGGGGACTTTCGATATCTCATTAAGCTATGGAACTGGTGCAATATAGAATAACACGAATTGGAAAGCAAACACAGTAATAATACACTTTAATGTGTTATTCTGGATTGCACCAATTGCATATCTTTGAATTACTAACAATTCATACACTTTGATGTGCCACAACAATATTTACCAAAACCAGATGGGAACACAATCCCGACAATCTTGCCACAATGGCTCGTAATATCTCGCCTAAGAATTTACAGCCCCATAAAATTCATTTTACCCCATAGTACTACTACATTTCTTAGGGTAAAAAAAGTCAAAGCCTTATCTTGTTGGCACTATTGACAAAAACACCAATCTGTACAAATGTGTTTCTAAGATTTCTACCAAGAATAAGTTATTACCCAAAATTATCTAGTCCGACCATCTCGTCGTTATACAAGATAGATGACCATTGAACTACAATTCTGTAAAGATAAAAACTTGCAAGTAAGAACAAAAGAGTTTTGTACAAATCTAGCCCTGCACATTAAGATTTTTACACTTTAGTCCGTGAAAGATTCATTTTCATATCAATCCAAAAGAGGAGTAACTTGAGCAAAAAGGGACAAATTGGTTACTTACAAGGGGTAACATTGCACGCAATAAAAACTTCAGAAACTAGCCAAACTTTAAAATGCAACATAAGTTCTCCAAGAAAATCTCAAATTCTCACCATTCCCCAACTAAGAGAACATCATAAATACCCAATGCTCGTATCGAAGAGTGCAATGGATTAATGGTTTGAGTCCGACACCATTTTTCCTCCCGACTCATAAAAAATGCATTTTCAACCAATATATTTTTTTTTCCTTGGTGGAACCAGAACATTAAAGGCAGTTTTGACGATTATAAGTACCGCCCATCATTTGACCTTAAATTGTCCAAACGTACCCAACATCTACAATGAATATGGATATGGTACACCTGAAGGACATGCTCAACCAAGTGAACCGACCAATATACCGAAAACATTCTACAAATTACTCATGCATTTATATGAAAATAGCCCCACATTTCAAACTTTCAACCCCATTAAATTCATGTTACCCTATAGTACTACTTCGTGTACATAAAGTCCACACCTTGTCTTGTTGACACTATGACAAAAACACCAATCTGCCAATACACCATCCGTCTCACACATTTGTTTACCTTTAATTCAAATACTCTTCGCAATGAACAATAAAAAGTTAACAATTGACTCAACAGAAACAGCATAATGTGTGTCCAAAATTTCTACCAAGAGCAAGTTACTACCCAAATTTATCTACCAAGGCTGCGTACATCTGACCATCTCGTCATACTACCTAAATAACCAATGAACTACTAATACAAGTCCATAAAGACTAGAACTTGAAGTAACTAAACCAATATATAAAACCAACCAACTCTTTTAAATAGACCATATTCGTCTGAAGCTTGAAATAAGTCAAATTGTATCCCAACTACCAAGACTGCATACATCCGACCATCTTGTCATACTAGGTAAATAACCAATGAACTACTCATACAAGTCCATAGAGAAAAAAAACCTTAAGCAATCAGAACAATACATAATACGGAATAGGAAGTAAACAAATAATTGAGACGGAGTCACTATCAAAATAAATAGCAAATAACTTACTGTTGAACAGAGAAAATGGCATTTTTAACCTCGTGATTAGTAGGAGCAAGTCCAAAAACAGGATCATAAAAATCTTCCAAACACTCCCACCCTTCATCAATCCCACCATTAACAACATCATCACTCCCTACAACATAAGGACATGAACTCCAAGCAGCAGACACAGGAAATTGACCACTATTATTATTTTGGGAAGATGATATAATCAACTTATTATTACTATTACCATTATTACCCCTAGATTTTGGAGGAGTAGATGGTCTTTTTGCACTAGAAGAAGTAGTATCACCATTTGAAGAAGAAGAAGAAGAAGAAGAAGAAGAAGAAGAAGAAGGAAAAGGGTCTTGAACACCATTAATCCTAGTTCTCATAACTCTACCAATAGTCCTCATCATACCATCACCACCTCCACCTCCACCACCACCACCACCACCACCACCACCATTAAAGGACCCACCATTCCAACCTAAACCATATTTTCCTCCAAATGACCCCCTCATTTTTTTTTAGGGTACCCGCTTTTTATCGTCCGAGTTTTACTATTATCGGTGAATATGGGAGAAATGGGTATTTGTGGAATTAATTGATTGAGACTTGAGAATAATCGAATATGTGAAATGAAAGTTGAGATTTTTTATTTATTTATTATTTTATGAGGGAAGAAGATTTATGGGAATTTTATTTGGTGGCGTTTGTTTGAGTCACACGTGTGTTTGTTAACAGACCAAGTTTCTGAATTGAGCAAATGGTTGGATTTTTTTTTGTTTAGGTATTTTTTGAGGTTATCCATTTATGTGTTTTTTTTTTAAGGAGAGAAATACGTATGATATACTGATATACTTGTACCGTCCAAATTGATTTTTTTTTGGTTGACCCTTGGTATTTCCCCTTGATAATTGGAAAATTTTATAGGACCTCAACAAATTGGAAAAATTAATAGACTAGAAAATTACTATTGTTTTTTTACATTTTTGTTTTTTGAATAGTTCATTATTTGGAACGCTTAATTTGATGAATGAGTTTAGTAGTGTTACGAATGAGAGCTGAATAAAAATAATTCGATTGTACATGTAGTTGATATATGATCTGTTAATTGTTTTAACGTGAATGTTTGGACATTGTATCATGGACATCCGGAGACTATTTAGTTAAAATTATAACTCTTCATCCCGGTTATTTGTTTACAAGGATTCAAGTGGGTGGAGAGGAGTCGATGATCATTTATTCGTATAAGAGATTAAAATACTCATGGAAAATATTCACAAAATAGAAAGATAAACGAATGAACAACACACATTAAAATGGAATAGGTAAACAATAGAAGGGACGGAAAAGTAATTCTAATTAACCGATTATCATCTAATCAACAAATTTTAACTCAAAAACGGATAATACTTGCTGGAATTAACACGACATATATACCGTATAACATGCTTGTACGACTACCCTTAATTGCGGAGTAATGGACAAAAGTACTGATCTTTTAAATCAAGACATAATGTTAAAGGTCAAACAATGAAGTTTAGGTGTTTCATTCAAACCTTTCATTATTAATAATATATCTTTAATATTTTGACAAACTGATTAACGTCATTAATCATTAGTGTTCTTGCGTGGTAAGTTATCGTGACTTTCTATCTGATCGACTCAATAGTTGCCTGATGAATTAACCCAAGTAAGTGAATTAGGTGGGATAGTTGTTCATCCTATGGCTTACGAGTAAATTAGTCTTACTTACAATTGTTCCAAGTTATAACAAATGAGTCAGTTACGGAGCTAGAAATTGACCCTAACAAGGGCGAAAATTTTTTATAGGGGTAAACGGGTTATGGTTTAAGAGAAACTTGAAAAAAATTGGAAAATTTTGACTAAAGCCTCTGAATTTTCCAATCATTAGCAGGGGGCGAGCGCCCTTACTAGTCTCCCTAGATCCATCACTGGAATGAGTGGTATGCACCATCACTCCCAAAAAAAGCATTGGTTTGAATGGTTTTACACTTTCGTTACTCATTTACAACGGTTGTAAACTGAAATTTGTCGCTCTTAATTACGAGGTCAGAGTGTTGGTCCCTACCAATAAAAATTTGTCAGAGTTTGTTGGTGTGACTGGAGTGCGCTCTTTATCTTTAAAACAAGTAGTCATGGATTCGATTCTGACTCTTGCAAATGAAAAAAAAAAAAAAAACAAACAAACAAACAAACTTGAGAATAGTCTATAGAGTGTCTACCTATTATCTATTCAGTGGTCTTCAACAATCAAAGGAACTGTCAATAGGGAATACTTCTGATAAAACAAAACAATAAAAATGGAGCAAACTTCATAGCGACTCATTTACCTATGGAAGTAAATGTCATTTAAGAATAGTGGTGAGAATTAATCTAAATTAATGTAAACTCCTAATGTTATAATTTGAACGAACTTGAGTGGCAAAAGTAATCAATTTGCAGGGCATTTTTATTTTTCTTATGAGTTTGGTTCGTTTGTCATTATTGACTAAAGAATTGCACTTAAGACCATCTTCAACCATGTTTAATCTCTTTCTCGTTCATCCACCTCATATATTCTTGACTTTTCATTTACAACAAAACACCCTCAGCCATATGATTTAGTCTTACATCAGTGAATATCTGTAACAGTATGTTTCAGTTAATTACTTTTGTGATCAATGTGTGATTGGAAAGGGAGTGGGTTGCCGCATGGTGCTAAGTATAGTTAGATGTTAGTTCTTGTATGAGTAGGTGAACTTCGGGACGAAGTTCATTTTAAGGAGGAAAGATTGTAATACCCCGTATTTTTAGTCATGGTCAACGGTCAACATTTTATAAACGTATTTTAAATTAAGTAATTTTATAAAACTATTTGCATTTTTGTGAACTTGAATTGTGTTATACTTCCTAATTATTTTATATTTTATAAATCATTTTTATACAATTGCATCTTCCTTCTTATTCCTTAATTATTTCTTAGTATATTTATATTTATTAATATTAATTTTACTAAATTACATCTTTATTCTACTACTAATAATAATAATAATAATAATAATAATAATAATAATAATAATAATATATTTATATTTTAGTAATAGTATTTTAATAAGTATTCCTAATCCTTTCCTAATTCTAATATTCTACTTCTTTCCGAATTGTTCCTTTTGACAACTATAAAAGCAACMTAATTCACCCTTTTATTTTCCACAAATAAGAAAGAGAATTTTGAAGGAGAATTCAGATTTCATACATCGTCTTTTGCCTTATAAAGTAAGTTTATAAAACCGTCTCAATTATATCGTTTTATATCTTACGCTTTGACTTTCATTAACTAAGCATGGCCGTGACTCGACCTTAGTATACCGTGTCTAGACCGCGACTATAGGATAACACCGTGACCTGACCATGGTGGTGGTGGTTTGACCGTAGTAACTAGCGTTGACCAGTGGTGTTTGGTGTAAACCGTGTGTAGTTAGACACGAGTTCTTGCGTTTGATGCTTATTTTATTCTGGGTTTTTGGTGGGTGGTGTCCTGGTAGTTTTTCGATACTGGGGTGGTGGTCAGGGAAGGTAAAAGGCGGTTGCTTGGGTGACGGTTGTCGAATTAAAGGAGTAGGGTTGTTGTTGTGTGGGTTGCGTCGTATGAGGAGAGTCATGTGGGGAGGACAGGGAGGACTAAGTAGGAGTAATCCTGGGTGGTCGGCGATTCCATTGGTGGTGTCGGGAAGATTAGTGGTGGTAGCTGGTATCGGCCTTGCCGGAACTGCGAGAGGAGAGGGAGGCGTCGTGTCGGGTTCCAGGGAAGGTGATTAGAGGGAGTTGGTGTCGGCGTGAGACGAGGAAGTATATGGTGGTGTCACCGTGAGTAGGAGGTGGCCGTGGTGTCTGCCTTTGGTGGTGGTATTGTGGGTGACGGGTATACAGGTTGAGTAGAGTATTAGGGCTTCCGTTTTGGAGGTGGTCTGGTGAGGAAGAGGATGCCGGCAATTGTGGAAGTTGACGGCGCCGGTGGGGTGTGTGATGTGTTGTATTTTTATATACTTTTTACCCCCATTTTAGCTCACATTTTCATGTCATTTGC
>VHZZ01001029.1:108064-122978 GCA_009801015.1 Silene noctiflora | reverse complement strand
ACTAAAAGTATATATTTAATAGTTATTATAGGTAAATATTATTTTAACTCATATTTTACACATACATATAACAAAAGATCTATAAATGTATCAAATAGATGATTGTGTCACAATGGTAATGGTAAGTGTACTTTTAGCAAGAGGTCATGAGTTCGAGACTCATCAATAACATCCACTCATCTAAAATTACTAACCTAACCCTACACTAACCAATATATATTAACTCTAGTTTGCCACATGGCGCATTGTCATTGATCGTGTGATAATCTCATTTCCATAGAAGATGAGAATATTGCTTGTGAAAGTGACTGTGAAGCCATCAGTCAAGAAAATGGTGTACATATCGACGAGGTCATAGGTGACGAAACAATGGTTGAAAATGTTCCATCAGACGATGACAACGTGACAAATGAACCAGAAGGAAGGGGAGCCCGTGCTCATTTTAAGCCATATTGAAAGAAAGATTATGTTTTCAAATCGACTCGAGTTATAGACCCCGCTTCAATGCTACACTCGTTCCCATCGACTTCCACAAAGAAAGGTACTCGTTATCCAATGGTTAATTATGTCTCTACAAATTGTTTTTCTAACGATCACAGGAATTTTTTGGCCAAAGTTGATGCAATCGAGAACCACGAAATTAAGTTGAGGCGGCCAAAATACACGAGTGGCGGCAAGCAATGTCAAAAGAATTTGAGGCGCTCGAAATGTTTGGTACATGGAAAGTAGTCGACCTTCCAAAGGGCAAACGACCCATTGGATGCCGGTGGGTCTACAAAGTAAAATACAAAGCTGGCGGAACCATTGAACGATATAAAGCAAGATTAGTGGCACAAGGATACCCTCAAATCGAAGGAATTTACTACCATGAAACCTTTGAACCTGTTGCCAAGATGACAAGTGTACGATGTTTGCTTGCAGTAGCCATTTCGAAGGGATGGTCTATCGGGCAGCTAGATGTCAATAACGCATTTTTACACGGAGAATTGGATGAGGAAGTATACATGCTATGCCACCAGGTTTTGATAAAGGAGGGACAACTAAGGTATGCAAGTTAATGAAGTCCTTGTATGGTTTAAAACAGGCTTCACGCAATTGGTTTGCTAAGCTAACGAGTTCCTTGATGAGGTACGGTTTTATACAATCTATGGCTGACTACTCGCTATTTACTTACAACAAAGACAATGTTTTCCTCGGAGTTTTGGTGTATGTTGACGATATGATTGTTGTGAGTAATAATGATTAAGCCAGTAGCCGTTTAAAAGCCTTCCTCAATCGAAGCTTTGGAATTAAAGACCTCGGAAGGCTAAAATATTTCTTGGGAATCAAAGTAGCAAGCGGGTCGAAGGGACTTTTCCTTAGCCAACAAAAATACGCTTTAGAAATTGTGAAGGAATCGGGAATGAAAGGAGCGAAGCCAGTAGACACTCCTATTCAACCTAATCACAAATTAGCTTTGGCAGACGGAAAGGTGTTGCACGACCCAATGAAGTACAGACAATTGGTAGGATGACTCATTTATTTACCATCACGCGACCTGATTTGGTGTACGCGATTCATATATTGTCACAATTTGTACATGCCCCGAGACAAGAACACATGGACGCCGCATACCGTGTTATACGCTACATCAAAGGAAGCCCAAGGAAAGGAATTTTGATGGAAAAGAGTGATGATGATGTTACGAGGATACTCGGACTCAGATGGGGCGAGTTGTCCATTGTCAAGGAGGTCTTTGACAGGCTATTTTGTATCATTAGGACGGTCGCCCATCTCCTGGAAGGCACGAAAGCAAGTCACTCTGGCAAAGTCAACAGCCGAGACCGAATACCGTGCTTTGGGTGCAGTAACCAGTGAAGTTATTTGGTTGAAATCGCTCCTAAAGTCACTTGGAATCAGCCACGAAAAACCCATGGAAATTTACTGTGATAACCAAGCTGCATTACACATAGCTAAAAATCCGGTTTTTCATGATCGAACTAAGCATATAGAAATAGATTGCCATTTTATCCGACATCATCTTGTGAGGAAAACGATTTCGACATCACATGTTCGGAGCAAAGAGCAAATTGCAGACCTTTTTACAAAGGCACTTGGAGGTGATGCTTTTCGTTATCTTCAGTCCAAGTTGGGCATTGGTTTAGCAAGTGCTCCAACTTGAGGGGGAGTATTGAACAATATTATTACGATATGATCATGATATTCTCGAGTATATGCTGAAGATCGTATCTTACCTTATTATGTAAAGAATAATGCTGTGTATTTTTCGTTTAGGAAGTAAATCGCTTAGGTAGAATGCTATGCTTTTGTATATATACAAACGATTGTATCGACTATCGAGTCTTGTATTGACAAATAATTAATCACAAAATCGTGTTCTTCATCTTCCTGTGTTCTTCGTTTTTCAGTTTCTAACTAGGATTAGTCAGGTTAACCATCAGAATAATTAAGTATGTTAGTTATTCTTCACATATGATAACGTGATAGACTTGTATCAGGTTTCCTTGTTTTTTCTGTGTGTGTGCCATTGAGCCTAAGGACACAGAATATATTAATTTTGCTGTATAGAAAGTAGAAAGAATGCTCTCAGGATTCAGCTGTAGATAATGGTGGTCTCATATGAAAAGTTCGTTATTAAAGGCACCCTCTTTGATTTTGAACCCCTGTTATAAATTGTGGGAAGTTTGGTTTTTGTGAACCAAATCAGCAGTGGAATTAGGATTTTTCGCCATGGGAAAGAACAACTAAGGGAGTATCGAAACTTCAGCTAAAACTAAAATTCATTGTTCCTGCTATATGCTACTCCCCCTAAATCCACCACTGGATCAAACTATATTCTAGAGGCTGAAAGCACTTCATCCTATGTTTCTGCTTGCAAAATGCCTATGCATCCTGTTTTATGACAATATGACATCAATATTAATATTCTAGCTAATATGAACATTTTATACTACCTAGTATGAATTTTGGAGCAAATGCTCGGTCTGTTCAGGTTGCATCTGCCTGCTCTCGATCCTGAAGACGTAGGAAGAAGGCAAGTCTACAAAATTTTCATCAGTAATAGATAATTCAGGATCAATGACATGGAGCGAGTGTTTAACAAGGCCTCAGAAGATGACACGCCTTCTGAGGTACTTTCGTCTGCTTAAAGTTTATACGCCATCTCCATCAACAAATATTAATTATTTGTTCAATTCTAGACTAATATAAATTGATTCAATGTGATATATCAATTAAATCTTTCAGGTCCTTGATTACTTACGCAGTATAATACCATTGACATCGTCTTTGATCCTGTCATTGCAGCTAGTGGTTCACATGTAAGAGATCAGCTATCCTTAACCATCTTCAAAAGGTTAGATTTTGAGGTTTTTAGTTGATTTTGTTTATTACTCCGTAATTATTAGTTGTGCAGTAATCTGTTCATATGAAGCTGAGAATGTAATCTTGATTCGAATGTAGGTGGGGAAGTTTGATCCAATTATTCGTAAATAACTTTGCCCGTCCAATTCATACCATATACTTGGCCGCTAAAGAAGTTTTACAGGTTTATGTAAACAAACATGGGTCTATTTATCAACCAGACGAGCTTTAGACTTGTGGCTCCATGGTTTAGCTGTAGGGTGAATCTTGTAATTAAGTGAAATTAGGTAGTCTGTACTGTTGAGGTATTGATCACTGATGCTTTTTTTAGTTGTTTAGCATTACTAAATTAGTACAAATCGCTTTTCAACCTCATTAATGCATATGACTGTCTGTTGTCGAACTGTCGTCTGAGAGGCCAGGAGTAACTTTTAAGACACTAATTAGATCTGTAACTTATAGTTTTGTACAGTTAGAGAAGATTTCAGGTCTTTACAAAGTACAGTTATGGTTGTTTCAAGGGATTTCCTTATTGCATAGATTTGGTCTCTCTTAGCTAGTCCAAGTGAGCCTTTTAAGGCACTAGAATATTGTTTTGAAAGACTTCAGAGATACGCACCTGATATCATCTCAAAATTTATTTCCACAAATCTCGAATTGTTGCTGGAGATTGGAGCTTATGGGCTTAACCTCGATGGTTCCGACGTAGATACGGTCAATGTCATGTCAAAACTCAGAATGCAGCATGGTACCACTGTGATAATGTGATACAGGGGAAATAATGACAAGTTGGATCACGTGCTGAACTTACCAAATCTTATCTTTCTGATACCTGACACAGTATGTAAGTGCAAGTAACTACTAAGAGTTTCACTGGTTAGTACAGTCAGTCAGTAAGTACATGTTTGGTATCAGGAGCTCATTGCTGTCAGTTGTCACTTGGCATGCCATACCTGAGTCAGATCTGCTGGAAAACAACCCAATATCCAAATGTGAATCTTTATCCGTTTCATAACCAATATCCAAATGTGAATCTTTATCCGTTTCATAACCCAAGAATCCGAGATCCATGACTGTATTGTCATTCTTTTATCTTAGCAAACACGGATATGGGAATGGATTTCGGGCTAAGAAACTGGCCAGTGTTCACATTTTAACAGTATTTGTTGAGTACGAAATTAGTTTGCACGATCCTTTTGCTAGAATACAAGTTACTTAGGGTGGAACACATTATTGCCTATTGGTATGGTTAAACATCGAGTCCAACCATCTCATCTAAACCAAAATACGAGAACTTGAGAAGGCGGTATACCGTGTACGTGATCAAAACAGAAGTTGTTTAAGCTAACTAACAGCTATTGAACTCCAAGAAATTTTTGATGGGATGCATCAACAAACTTACTTTTATGATCATACACATATCCCATGAGGAATATAACTTTCTTTGATCTTGCACGTCAATTTCATAAGGGTCTTTATCCAAATTATTATTATTGGAATCTTATTCTTGTTCGTGCTCGAATTTGGTTGGTCTATACTCCTTTCAGTTACCCCAACCCAATGGGAAAACAGTCTATTGCAACTCAGAATATGTTGTGTCTATAATCTTAAGTTTGATATATACCCTTAGAGAAAAGTTCAATATTCTTCTCCACTTTTTATCCCTTAATCGCATAGATCAGTCCAACTCATTCATTGCATCGCCTGAACCAACCCGACTCAACTTACTCGTTTGCCAGGTCTACTGTCTACCCACGTGGCCTCGTGCATGGCTAATTCACGGCCCTATACGAATTATAAGGTGCTCCTACTCCCCTACCTTCATCCATGACTCATTCGCGATCCTCAATCATTATTCTAGATACCAACTGCACCAATTTTCCTGAAACTTCCAATATGAAGTGGGTTTATCTTAGTATGATTAAGTAGGCTGGAATTGTAGGATTGTGGGGTTTTGGTCGAAGCAAGATTGGCCATGTTGTCTAAGGATAATATAGCAGGGTGAAATGGAAAAGACTAGCAGCTAGGCTACAACAGCCTAATTAAAGACTGTTTGGGTGCTTATATTTGAGGACTTGTGGCTTTGTATCACATGGTAGACCCTTCTTAACTCAACGCGTAATACAAGTAAAGTAAGATGGAATGGTGAATCACAAATACGTCAATGTCATTGGTAAGTACTCATAACCTTAACACCTTTTTAAGACATCCAGCATAAGCGAAAATATAGATACGAACTTTGTTAACTGGCGAACTAGTGATTAGTGATACAATAAAATCGAAATAGAAATTTCCGAGCTTGATTCCTTAACAGGACATTAGCTTGAATGTCAAATAGTATATTTACAACAAAATATGCGATTCAGAAATCTAAGATCGTACTAGTCTTAACACTTCTTTTTTATATCGAAAAGTTTAAGCTTATGAGTAGGCGTTAATAAGTCTAATGTCAGAAAATTTAAACGCAATAGAAATTGAACTCCCAAATTTGTGCTTTCATTAAGGTAAGATTATTGGTAGTCTTGAGATAAGACTTTGGTAAGTTTTGAGACAAGACTTAGTCAAGACTACCAATAATCTACCAAAGTCTTATCAAAGTCTTAAGTTGAGTCTTGGAAATCCATGACTCAACTTAAGACTCAACTTAAGACTCAACAAGAGTCTTGACCCCACATATTTATAATGACAACCAATAAATTGCATYCATGTGTCAAAACTATTATTGTTTTCTTTTTTATCTAAAACCCTATAAGAAAAGTGTAGTAAAAAAGTTGAGTCTGAGGTGAGTCTTACGGATAATGTATAAAGTTTGAGATGAGTCTGAGGTARGTYTGAACAATAAAATAATAATAAATGTTAGTGAAAAGCTGATGTGACAGAGTCTTAAGACTTTGGTGAGTCTCACCAATAATCTTACCTTAGTGTTTTCAAATTACTTTTTGTGTTATTCTCATCTGAAAGGAGCAATAAATTCATGGTCTGCTTATTTGTCCAAAAAAATTTGAAAAAAACAGGCCAGCAAAGCCATTAAATACTCAAAAGAAGTAATTTGATAGCTTCTTTAATGATCTGGCAGAAATCATCTGAATGCCTAAAATGAATCACACTTGTAGACATGGACAAAAAGGACATGCCCCACTAATCTACTTTAGCTACTTGGACACTAAACTGCCACATCAACATATTTTTAGACAATTTTCTTAGATTTTTATTCGAGACAGTCGTAAACATAAAACCGGTCTAAAGTAACTCATTTATCCGATTAAAATTTTAACTAGTTTTAAATATATTGGTTTGATTTGGTTCACACTTACAACGGTTTTAAGAGAGACTCGTTAGGTCCTGTTGACATAAAAACAACTGGCTCATGAAGTCATAAAATAAGACAACTAAGAATGTACAGAATGTGGGAAAGAAGATGGTGGCTGACATAAGACCAAAAGAAAGCACAAATTTTACATACAAGTTGAAATTCATCAAGCAGTGTGAGTGATATTAAGGGCTCTATTAAGTCTCTCAAGTATGCCACTAGCTTTTCTCTTGGCCCTTGAAGTACCATCTTGAGCTAGTAGCGATAGTGTACCATGGGATCGCTCTTCTTCTCGTAGGTCTCGTAACTTATTTCGGTCATTTACACATATTGTGTATAAGATGGCAATGCAATTCTCCCTATTTCGAGCACAACTGCTCTCCCGAACGATCCTTAATAAGACGGGAACTGCCCCGAGCTCGGGCAGTTCTTCGACTGCCCGTTGATGAGTCGAGAGCATTGCTAGTATTGCCAACAATTCATCAACATGAACTCCATCCTTGATCTTTTTCAGTATTACACTTACCGCCCCTTCCCGAACTGCCCGTGACTTGTTCTCTTGCACAATACAGAGGTTAAAGATGGCAGAGGCTGCATCCTTCATGGCTAAAGGATGTCCTTCGTCCAAAAGATCAATCAACGATTTCAATGCTCCAGATTTCCCGATAAGGGTCTTGTTTGAATCGAGAGCTGACAACGTGAAGAGTGCAG
Organism: Silene noctiflora; assembly: GCA_009801015.1. Taxonomy (NCBI): domain Eukaryota; kingdom Viridiplantae; phylum Streptophyta; class Magnoliopsida; order Caryophyllales; family Caryophyllaceae; genus Silene; species Silene noctiflora. The sequence goes on along the minus strand of VHZZ01001029.1, from coordinate 115,594 downwards.
CGGCTGCATTACTCCGAGTTTCAGGAGATCCACTGTTTAGTGCATCAATTAGTAAGGGGATCACCATTGGCGTCTCGGCAACAAGTTTTTTGTTACTATCATGGATTGATATGTTCAATATAATTGTGATCAAATCCTCATGGAGACTAGGATCAACTCTAGAAGAAAATCCTCTCCTTTGTGTAAGGGGTTTTAATAAACATGGAATAGCTTGACTTGATTCACCAAAAAGAGCTCTGAAAGAAGGCATTCGCTTTGTAAGGAGCCGGAGCTCCTTAGCTGCGGCCTTTTGCTCTGGCATCGTCTTGGACATTTTGTCAAGTAATGATACAAACTGGTCTCTATCAGCCTCAGTCGGTCCATCCTCGTTAACACTAGAAGCGCGATTAAGGGATTCGATCCCTCGAGTCTTGCACCAATCCGAAATCATTTGCCTAATTATATTATTTGGAGTAAGGAGGGAGTGAGAAAGGACTTGTTGTGTGAGAGGGCATATCATATGCCCTGCTTTTAGCCAATTCTGAATGAAGGGCTTATCATAAGTCTGTAATCAGTCAAGCAAAGCAGGAACAAAAACATGTTAAGATTCTTATGCAACTTTAATATTGTTATTATACCAATACATCATGCAAAGTCAATCATAAAATATCAATTATCCAACATCCTTACGCCAGAGATTAAAACTCATAAACAAAAACAGAAAACAATTACACTAATTAATTAACAGTAATAGATGAGCGTTTAACCAATACAAACACGGTTTCAATAAGAAATTCTAATGAAATGACCGATTTATCCTTCCCTTACTTTTTTTGGGAGGGGGGGGGGCGAGGGGACCCACACTCGTGGACCAACGTTACCTTTGGTGCACGCTGGGTAAAATCTTGACAGACTCGAAGTCTAGACGGCATAGTCTCAACCATAAACACTCCACAAGATTGCTATTGGGGAGGCTTAACCCGAGTCTCTTAAGAATTTCACCAAGTTTTAACCACTAGACTACACCTTCGAGTTGTTGTGACCCCTTCCCTTACTTATTGTCTACTACAAAAGTTAAGAAGCTAGTGGGGTAAGTTAGGCTGTAAATGACAAAAAATGAACATATCATAAGATCCAATTATTCCAATAATTGATTCATATGCCGTACATGAAGTCAAAATTAGGGGGTTGGCATTGATGCTATAGCATATCATAACTTCATTCTGACAGAACAAAAATCAAGTTTTCATGTTTTTAGTAGTTTAGTATCAAAAACAGTTGGAGAAGCACATGTCCATTAAATCTCTTAAATCCATAAGCGTCTATTAACTTGTTGCTTCTCCATCAACCCACGCAAAATTAAACAACAAAGAAAAACAAACACTCAAGTTGTGTGTGGCAATAATATCACAAGACGTACATTAAACAACCAACCACCTTCTCATCAATGTCACCCGGATACGCGTGAGTCTTGTATGAGACGGTCTTTAATGTAGTAGTGTATTACTCATTTAACGGGAAAAGTAACATGAACAAGAAGTCAAAGCATTGAAATTTGAAAATAAGAAACTTTCTCAACAATGATAAATATTTATAATTAGTAATTCCTTCATCCCGGACATTTTTTATGTTTGTTTTTACACAAATATGAAGGAAACCAGAGAATGTATGCTTTTGAGAATCATAAAAAAAAAAACGTAAAGAAATGACTGAGACGAAGAATGTGACGAACCTGGCCAGTAGAGATGATAACAGGATCTCTCATAAGTTGTTTAGAAAGAGGGCAACGAAATTCAGAAGGGCAAGAGAATGCAGGATCATCATCAACACTCAACGACGTCGTTTTCTTCAATTTCACCTCCTTCAAACATGATAAAACTTCCTTAGCTTTATCAATGGCGTCAATATAACAAGAATTAAACGACGACGCATTTGAATTAGAGATAAATTCATTATCTTGATCTTCTTCTAAAATAGTTTTAACCAAAATTCTGAGCTCTTTCTTTAGCTCAACAACTCTAGTTGAATCTCCTTCAGAAATGACCCCTGTTTTTGCCATGAAAATTAAAACCCAGAAGAGATTTTATGTTAATTGAAATGGGTATTCATCAGATTAACAGAAAGTTGTAATCTTGGTGATTAATTTAATGAGTGATTGAACATGATGTGAAGCACATGTTTAAGTGTATAATATATGGTTTCTTATATACAATGGTTTTGATATTGGAGGGGTGGGAAATGGGAATGGAGAGGGGAAAGTGAGAGAGAGTGTAGGAGTGATGGCTCTAATGAGGAGGAATATAATACGGAATATAATCCCACCTCTCTTAATTTTTTTACGTTTTCCTTTTTGGAATTACTTTTTTCACGGGTATTTACTTTTTCAGACACATTTTTCATAAAATATCGATATCATATCTTTTTTATAAATATAACCAAATTTCCGATTTTTGTTATAAGGTTTCTAAGCTTTAATATAAAGTTTCTAAACTCTTTCATGTAAACATTAAGTTAAAAAAATTACAATGTAATTCAAAATAATACATTTGAGCAATTAAGCTCAAATAACCTTGAGTATTGAAGTCAAAAAAACTAAAAGGATTTCTACATGCTACACTCATAAATTTTTGAATTCTACGTGGTTGTAACACCCCCATTTACTCGACTAAGGTAAATGGGGATGCTACCATCTCGATCTCCTGAGGTAGTGCATCAAATGCGATATTTAAAATCCAAGTTTAATAACTAATAGAAAACAAGTCTCCATAATACACAGTCTCAAAATAGTAATGGAAGTCTATAAGCAAGTCCATATCAAAATTACTAAAGCTCAAGCTAAACTCTCGACTCGGCGTCAATCTCGTCACAATGTCCCACAAGCATCTCACCCCTCATCAAGTACCTGAAAGTCTACCTACTCACCATATGATCGTAAATATCGTTATATGGATCACGGTAGATAGTTTTATAAAGGATTTGACAAAGGAAAAGCACACCAAGTCAACATATATATGAATAGGATTATATAAAGCATAGTGAGTCCAACAACCAAATACCATATAATCACCAACTCCGACTCATCCAATAATCTGAAATCAACAATAACAAAGCAAGTGGACATAACATGTGTGCTACAAATCACACGGCAAAAAATGGTACTAAACTCACACGGCGAACGTAATCGACTATTAACATTCCCCGGATCGTAAATGTGCACGTACAGAGGAGACTCCGGGCAGCCCTCCGCATACGACGATGCCCCCGAGAACCCGGTTGCCCGAACGGGTTCCCAAACTCAAGTCCAAATGCTATAACCATCATCTCATCAATAATAATCACAAACAATACTCATGGATCTCAAAAGGAAATACTCTAATTCCACCACAAAACACAGTAAACACATGTGAACCCAAATTCACATAGTTAAGTAGAAAAAGTTTCTACCTTTAGCAAGTTCTTCAAACAATCAAGTTTCAAAAGAGCTCCTTTACAAAGTCGTCTACTAAACAAACATAAAATTACACTATCATCTTCTATTCTCAGTCAATTTCAGTAACTGAGTCTTAATTCCCAAATCCCCCAATTTCTATGTCTAAGTTTCATGAATCCCAATTACATAATCAAAACCCCCAATCCTAAGTCACTCCTCAACAATAAGGGTTATAATGAGGTTTTATAACTAAATTCAAGACTTAGAAAAAGATTTGGATGAAGACTTACCAAAGATGGACTAGAGATGAACAATCTCTTAATGAGTCCTTAATTTCCTTGCTTAATCCTTAATTAAGGGTTAATAATTTAATACTAGGGTTCTAGGTGAGTTTTATGGTACAGTGACTTTAAAGTGACTGACTGTTCATGGTTTTATATAGGGGTTCTAAAACCCTTGTTTTGAAACGGGACAAAACGGATTAGACCGCTCAGCGTACTCGACTCGACCCGAGTGGCCGACCTATTCGGTCGAGTAGCCTGTAACACCCCCATAAGCCGGGATCCTTCTTCAAGGCTATCCCAACACATGGACGTGCTACAAGACTTGGTTTCTCAAGCTTGTAGTGCAAACTACGATGTAAAGCAATTTAAGGTAGGTACGTTAAAGCGGATAAATAGAAATAAATAAGTTGTAGTTATAAAGACAAATGATAATTTAAGGGATTCCTACAATAATCCCAAGGTAAAACCAAATTTAAATGAATGGAGTTTAATGATAGTCAAAAACAAGAAAAGCAAAGTGATGACACGATAAGCGAGGACCGCTCCCAAGCCTCCATTTATGCACAAACAACTTGTCAATACACTGCTCCCCATATAAGCGGAAATCATCATATGATTCACCACAGATATTTGAAATGCATTCGGTCAGTCATGATAATACAAATGCTCATCTATGTTGTATGAATATGAAATGCTAGTGAATGTACAATGAATGATGACAATGAAACTTGGTAACCAACTCCATGACTCAACACACCAAACCCGGTGATGGCATTGCAACACCGCCACCAAAATACTCGGACCGCAGCCCGTAAAAATGTACTCGGGACACACCCGTGGTACCGAGCCCGAGAGAGACTCGGATCCCCTGTCAGACAACGTGTCTCAACCACACGTTTCCCTCCATGACTCAAACCATTAATGTGCACATCCCTCTAAGAGTGGGAAGCTCCAAGAGGCGATCCGAGCGCAAGACGGTCTCCCAACCATTTTATGTCTCCTCAACAATCACATGACGTAAACCACCACCTTCTCCAACATCTCCAACAACCACAATGAACCAAATATGCAAACAAGGCAATTAAGACTCATCATGCAATCACTTTAAGACAAGATCTCATATGAGTAATAAGAACCAACCATGTAATTATCAATCCTCCATAGTTATGTTGTAATGCATTAAGATGATATCATGATATTGAGTTCACTTATCCAACAACTAACATGAATACTTATCCTCATTAACATGTCATGAACCCTAATTGCCAACTTTCATGTTATCATGCAAATATTACATGGATTATGCAAAACATGATAACAAATGAATAAACAAACATTAATACTATTAAAACTAAGTAGGGAAACCCTGCCTCTTGCTAATTCTTCACAATTAACCAATCAAGCTAGAAGGGATCCTCAATGAAGTCTCCTCCTACACAAATTATGACTAACTATCACAACATAATACTACAACAACAATAATATTAATTAACCTTCTCATTAAACCCCTTCTAATTAGACCAAACCCTAATTAAATCTCATAAGACAACCCATAAAGGAATTAGGGTTTACTAATTGAAAGAACAAGGAAAAGAGGAAGATGTTGTACTTACAAATGCTAACAAATGAACAAGAACGAGATTTAGAAACCGAATCTCCAAAGTGTGTTAAGAATCCAAGAGTATGAGGTGAAGGGGATTTTTGGAGAGTTTGAATGAAATGATAGGTGGGAAATGGATGGTCAAAAATGAAAACCAAAAGATTAAAAGGGATAAGGTCCACATGCATTCACGTGGATTTTTAGCGATAGCGACAACACTCGGTCGAGTGCTCGGTGGCACTCGCTCGAGTGCACCGGCCACTCGATTCGAGTGACTCGAAACATGGTCCCTTTTTCACCAATCCATCACACTCGATAGCCCACTCCGTCGAGTGGGTTCCACTCGTTCGAGTACTCCGTGTACTCGGCCGAGTGAGATCTTAGGAAAATATGAGTATTACATAGCCACACTCGGCCGAGTGTTCACCATAGTCGGTCGAGTGGTTGACTACCAAGACTTTCCTTACAGGACCCACTCGGTCGAGTACCCTCGGTACTCGGCCGAGTGGGCTTAGAATAATACTGCGCATTACAGTGATACCCCTCGATTTTCGAAAACATCATTGGTACCCCTAAACTTAATAAAAATATCTACCATTAACATAAATATCATCTACTCAATCATAACCATATTTTCTTTACAAAATTTAACTATTTGAAAACTCGATTTTTAGTACTTTGCGTATTTTAAGAACTATTTACTAAATTTAGGAGTACCACTGATATTTTTCAAAAAAAAAAAAAAAAAAATGACGCGTAGAAGTTGAAAAAATGCAAGGGTACCATGAAGAAAAACCCAAATTAAAATATAATTTCAAAACTTTAAAATACCAAAGAAAATCACACAAAAACTTAACTTATATTGGTATAACGTTATTGTACATTTGAAGGTATAATTGTTTTCCCTTATTTTACTATTTATAAAAAGCATTTATTGAATATATTATTATAATACTCCGTATTTTTTTAACATTTTCTACTATGTAAATTATTTTTAAACGGTATATATAAAACAGAGAAAGTATCACTTGTTTCCATGTCGGTTAAAATTAGGGTAGTTAATTGATCAGGACGATAAGTTGATAAATGTGTTAAGTAATACTTCCTTCGCCCCGGCTAATTGTCTATCTTTTATTTTGACACAAATGCCGAGGAGAAAGGAGGGGGTTTTTAGTGGTTATTGTTGTTAATTGATGATACACTAAAACTTGGGAGAGACGGTTTTTCAATAACTTATTGAGAGACCTTTGTTGTTGATCGTAACATAGTAATTTCGTATTTATTTGCATAATAAATATACCCATTTTATCTTTAATTATAATTTATACTTATTTTATTAACTTTAGTACGAATTTTTCTTAAAAGTGTAAAATAATGGACTATGACAGTTGGAGGACCAAATGACTACGAAAAGTCTTCCCAATATAGACAATTAAACAAATGATAAGAGTACATGAAATGAAATAGGTGGATAATAACGCGATGAGTGAGAAATTAATTAATAAAATTAATTAGGAAAAAGTAAGAAACAAAATGAGAAAATGGGACCCAAAGAAGGGCCACGATGCACGCCACCATGGAATCCAGAAGGGCAGCCAGCTGGCAATAAGGCTGACTGTGACTTTGCTCATTACTCGGCTCGTCCTTGTTTTATTCATGTCGTTTTTCTTCTTGTCTATAAATTGACTTAAATTTCACAAATTCCTCAGCTTGGTGTCATACTTTTTAATAAATTAAAAAAAAAAATCAGTTTGGTATCTTTTGAATGTATGCAATAAATTAAATTAAACTAAAAATAAAAATAAATTGAGTCCAAATAATGTACTAGTAAAATCGTAAGAGCATACTTTTGGTTTAATATTTAGGCAATAAAAATAATCAAGATTGGTAATTTTATTGTAATATCAGTCATACGGAGTATTTATTAATCTATATAACGCTTGTAGCATTATCAATCGTAATAAGAAAACTCAATTTGTGTATGTCAAGTCAGGTAATCTTCTATAGTGTTCAATTTGGTTGTGACAACATTTTTTATATTAAGAGCAGAATATATGGTAAAGGAAAGTGTAGTTTATAAAGTGAGATGAAAAGAACGAAACCCTCGCATTGGAAGGYTTTGCTGTGACTGCTTGAAGATGCGGTGAATAAAGAACATGTGGCAGTGGTCGCCACAGCAGAGAGAGTACTCAACGACGATTGAATTGAATRGTTGGAATTGTGAGAGACATTCAACG
>VHZZ01001029.1:49846-65464 GCA_009801015.1 Silene noctiflora | reverse complement strand
TTTAATAAAAAGAAAACTTTATTTCCTTATTTAAGTAGATTCCTTTTGGAGGGAAAATGTTTGAGAATTTTTATTCTCTTAGTATATAGGAGGATTGATTTTTTTTTTCGTATTAATGGACTTTGAATCTAGTTGTCCCTAATGGACATGGACAATGAAACTCAATGTCCCAAGTACGAATCATTGCTTGCCTAGTATGAATCGAATTGTATTTTTTTTCGTATCAACGAACTTTGAATCTAGTTGTCCCTAATGGACATAAACAATGAAACTCAATGTCTCTGTCCATTGGGAACATTGATTGTGGGTGTCTCTTACGGACATGGACAATGAAACTCAATGTCCTTAGTACGAAACATTGTGAATTGAATTGTATTTTTTTTCGTATCAATGAACTTTCAATCTAGTTGTCCCTAATGGACATGGACAATGAAACTCAATGTCCCTAATGAACATGGACAATGAAACTCAATATCTCTGTCCATTAGGGCCATTGATTGTGGGTGTCTCTTATGGACATGGACAATAAAACTCATTGTCCCTATCCCACAATGACACCCAAATTCAATGTCCATGCCCATAAGAGACACCCATTATCAACGTCGTGCCATACCATTGGGACGTGTACATTCATTGTCCTAGCCCAAACCCGACGTTAGGTATCAATGTCTCTGTCCATTAGGGACATTGAGTTTCATTGTCCATGTCCATTAGGGACAACTAGATTCAACGTCCATTGATACGAAAAAAAATACAATTCAATTCATACTAGGCAAGCAATGATTCAACGTCCATTGATACGAAAAAAAATACAATTCAATTCATACTAGGCAAGCAATGATTCAACGTTAACAAATGCGAATTAATTTCTTGGAGAGATCTTAATAATGTCCGATTCATACTAGGCAATGTCCGGTTCAAACGAAAAAAAATTACATTGAGTAATTAATTAGTTAATTTACTGATGATTCGTCGTTATTCGTTGATTTAGATAATTCGTTGTTTGACATTGAATCCGATTAACAAAATCTTGATTTTTTTTAAATTTGTTGTTTGGGAGGATTTGGGAGAGAATAGAGTGGAGAGAGAATGAACAAGGGTAGTGATGGTCTTTTTTTAAAAAACGTCGACGATTTGTTACAAAACGTCGACAACGTTTCGTAATCCCCTTTACTAACTAAACTACCTTAAATTTAATGTTTTAACTAGAGGCGGCAATCACTGACACGACCCGAAAACACGATACGAACCCGACACGAAATTAGTGGGTTAGAGTCAAGACGTTGTGACCCATTTAAATAATTGGGTTGACACAACACGACTCAAAACTTAAATGGCTCGGGTTAGGGTTGATGTCTTTTGACACGAACCCGACACGAATAACCCATTTATTTAAAATTGTCATAATATATTTGGCTTGAGTCAATAATTCCACAAAACAACTTAAAATTAGCATTTTTATTCATCATTTTTTGGATAATAGGGTTATAAAACGTAGTTTATTGTATTACTTTATTGGGTTAAACGGGTTAAGTGGGTTAAAAATGATCTGCTTAAAGATAAATGGGTTAAACAAGTCGGGTTGGGTTATAGAAAAATTAAATGGGTCGGGTTAGGGTTGAGACAAATGACCCGTTTATATAATTGGTTGGGTTAGGGTTAGGGTAGTGGTGACCCGTTTAATATTGACACGAATACGACACGACCCGACCTGTTTGCCCGGTCTAGTTTTAACATACAATTATGTTCTGTTTGACAAAATTAGCTGAAAAAGTACCTGAAAACTGAAACGAAAATTAAGAGCTAATAAGGTAGCTAAATTTTATTAAAACTGTTTGGAAACTAGCTGAAAAGGTAGCTGATATTTGACCAAATGACGTTAAAGGACATGGTTTAATTTATTATTGCCATCGTTTATGTTTTCACTATTATTCTTGTGTTATTGTCGTTGGTGTTGTTATGTAATAATGTCATAATATAGTTTTTTCAATATATCTGTACAAGTCTCCAACATGTTTCAAACAGAATGAGAACAATAATCAATATATCACGATTAGATAAAAGAAAAAAAATCTCAAACAATATATCATCGAAACAATACTTTATGAAATTAGTTATCTATTAAACTCATACACCATAAAAATTAATTAAGTTGTACCCCAAATTAAAGTAGCAATATTATCACGGATGCTTTTCAATTCTATCGATGACTCGTTCACATTTTCATCACTTGTGACATTATTACCAAGTCCGTAGTTCTTCATCTAGTATGTAATATGAATATTCATCAAGAGTCCTAAATAATAAGTCATCACTTGAGTTTTTTCGAATGTAGTTATGCAAGGCAAAAGTCACAATTATAACATCAATTTAGTGACAGAGCAATCCGATTCTCGACTTTTGTATTGAAGAACTTGTTGAACGGCTGTGTGTTTATTTTGGAGGACTATTGAATGATAATATTTTAATTGACATCATTACAAATTTAAGGTTAAAAAAGGTAGACAAAAAAAGAATTAGGTACTTTATTTTTCAAATGTTATATGATATATCATTTCATTTCAGGTACCTTTTTAACCAAATAAGGTAGTTACCAAACACTCTAAAAAAATTAAGGTATCTTGGTTTTTTAGCAAAAAAAAAAAAAAACTATTTCAAGCAAATAAGATACATGAAGTATATTGCCAGACAAAGTCTTAGACACAAAGCAAATCAATTTATTACAACCTAGATTGTTACTCACTCTGACCTGATTATTTGTTTATCTTTGATTTTGACATAATGACCAATAAAAAAGAAAATAGTCAATTATTAGATAACTAATGGATCAAATTGAACGTGGAGAATCAAATTAGCCATCAAATGCATTTCTAAAATAAAAGATAAATAATTTAGGATTTACTGCAACACCTCAAAATAAAATAGGTAAACAAATAGTCGGGATAAGAGACTATAACTAATTTTATAATAGAAAAAATCCAAGTAAAATATAAGCAAATCCATGTACATAGATAGACGAGCCTTGAAAGTTGAAAGTACATTACAAATTTGCAATCGTAGATTTGTAGGAGCTTTTGGCTTAAAAGTAGGGAAATAAATTTGGGGGTATTGACTATTGAGAATGTTGACGAGAGGATGTCGGCATGGGTAAATAGGTAAATAATTTTAACATTGGTGAATGGTGCTATAAAATAAGGTGGGTTGGGTCCCTTAAAGGGGCTTTTGATAGATGACATGCCCAATTCCAAAGTGTTGGCTCATTACCAGCATGCCACCTTCGTCTCTTTTTATCTGCCACCTCAATACCACCATTCTACCCTCCACTCTTCTCACTCTTCTCGAATATGACGGGAGGAGTTAAGTATTGAGCACAAATAGGACCCTATACTCTGTTGTATAGTAGAATTATACAACAAGCCCATATATTATATATTAAACCATCTAAAGCCCAATAAAAAAAAAAAACATACCCATCTCTTTTTCCCCTATTTTGTTTTCTGTTCAGTCGACAAACTCTCCTCTTTTCCTTCTCTAAATTTCTCATAAATGATAATCGACAAACCTCCCTTCTCCCTTATTTTGATTCTAAAATGGTGAAACGAAAGCAATTGATATCATCACCAAGGGGGAAAACGCATTTAACAATATTTAGGGGAACGTGAAGCAATTTACATTATCATCAAGAAGAAAAAAATGCATTTAACAATACTTTGAGGTAATTTTTTACACTAATCATACGAGCTATTATTAAAAGAATACGAGCTAAAAATATGAGCACATAAGAATACGAGCTATTAAGATAAGAATATGAGCTAATATAAAAAAAAAATATGAGCTAAAAAGATCATGAACTTAAAAATATGAACACATAAGAAAAAGAGCTATTAAGATAAGAATACGAGCCAATGTGAAAAGAATATGAGCTTAGAAGGATCACGAGCTTTAAAATACGAGCACATAAGAATACGAGCTATTAAGACAAGAATACGAGCTAACGTAAAATGAATATGAACTAATATAAAAAGAATATGAGCTTCAACTATTTAAATGCATTAGAAATTTTGGATAAAAAAATTCTTTCAAGATGATGCTCACGAGTCACGTCATATGATTTGTCTGCATAGTAAATTAATTATAATAATTTAAGCGAGAAAATGATTCATTAACTGGATGATGAAGAAGATGACGAAGAGTTAGAAAAAATGGAATCACTCATAGAGAGAAGAGGGATTAGATTGAAAATTGAATTACTTTACTTTTTTTTTTCTTTTTTTTTTTTGAAAAAGTATTTTTAAAAAGACTAAAATAACCTTAGATGTACAATAACATTATACATCCGGTTGTATAATCCATAAACTGAGTATTGAGTAAGGATCTTATGTAGGAATCACCACCTATTTTTAATCTTAATCTCACCTTATTTAGTTTAATCCATTTACATTCTCCCATCTAGAAGATTACGATCTAGGTTATCAATCCTTCGTCCATAAGCTGATAAGCTAATTAGATCACCGCCCATTATTTTTTACCTTTTTAATTGTGTCCAACAAATATATAGCTGACACGTATCGGGTCACAAGGGAAGTGAAGAAGGTCATTTCATGACCCTTTTTTTACATTGGGTCATGCTATTTTTTTTTTGTTAATGGACGATTAAGGTGACCCACCCCCCTTTCGGCTTTCACGACCTACGTCGTCGTGACCTTACTTGAGAGTGGTCTAAAAAAGACTTTTAACTACATCCTCTATTTAATTTCAAACACGTCATTTCTCTTTTACATGTTTGACAAAGCACAAATAAAATTATAACGTAAATATTTTGAATTTTGCATTATAAGAAATTATAAAAGTTTGATATTAATTATAAAAGTTTGATATTTTTATTGTTCTTATAAGTGAATCAAATAAGATCGCACATGACTTATTTTTCCTTATATATTGTTTAGAATTTTAAAGATCCCTTTAATTACGTGTTTGGTTTTAAATGGAGGGAGTATCAGATAGCCATGACCATTCCCACCCAGAGTCAAGTTAATTGGGTCACCAACAGTCTTACAACAGATTACTTTTTCAGCTGCTCGTTATAGTTAACAAGTCGACAGTTCAGTCGCAATGGTCAATAATCAAATCCCTAACATGTACTCCCTCTGACCCTGTTATTTGTTTACCTTTCGTTTTGACACAAACAAGGAAAGATGACGGGACCAATTATTAAACGACAAGCTGACCAAATAGGGTATGGATGATCAAATTGCCCATTAAAGACATCAAAAAAAAAAAAAAAAATTAACTGAAATACCCTAAAATGAAATAAGTAAACAAATAACCGGAACGGACGAAAAAATTACTCTCTCCGTCCCGGTCATTTGTTGTCCTTTGGTTTTGGCCCAAAGACCAAGGAAAGAGGAGGGAGTCAATTATAAGATGACAAATGGACTAAATTGAATGTGAAAGATCAAATTACTCATCAAATACAATCCTAAAATAGAAAGAACAACAATTCATTGAGACACCCAAAAATAAAAGGGACAACAAATGACCGGAACAAAGGGAGTAAAAGAGAAAAAACCTTATTACTTACACTAACCAACTTGGGAAAGAATCCAAAGAAGTGTTATAATCTAAATGGGCTCAAACTAAAGTGAGATCCAAACCAAGTCAATCCACCTATTTCCAAAATGGGCCTTTTTTTAAAATGAGGAAAAAAGTTGAGAAACCCACAAATCATTACACTTTACCCTCATACAGGCCAATAGAAATTTATTTCAACTTATAAAGTTATGAGGTATGACGCATGAATTTAGAATGAGTCAAACTTATATTAGGGATTTGTTTGGTAAAAATAGAGGTTTTATACCCATAACTTAGATCCATGAGGTATGAGTTTCTCATATCCAAGGAGAGATGAATATGAGATTGACACCCATGTTTATCAAATAATAAACCAAAAACCATGAAAAAAACATGTATGGAACATTTTAAATGAATTTTGTTTACATCTATTTGACCACAACTTTATTTTCATGATTTTTCAATATCAAAAATAATTAATTTTAATGTTGTATTTTAGATTTTTCTAACTTTGACGAAGTTCAACCCATTCCACCCAGAATTGAAACAAACACAGGCATCGAGAAATTAAGTTCTAAACCCATATTATACGAATATAATTCATGATTTCAAACGCATACCCCGACCACACGTGAATCAAGCCCCCCTAAAACACTAATGACAAAAACAAAAGATAAAAAAAAAACAATTAAAACTAATCAAAGTGTTTGAAGTATTAATGTTGTCCCCATGTCGTAGTTTCGTAGCTGTTCAATCAAAATAAAACAAATACAACTTCATATTAATCATCCAACATATCCATCCGATCTACACTCTTTTTGAAATCTATTAATCTACTACTTTTACTATTGAATCTCCAATTTCATACTCGAATTTCTCTTTCAGGTTCTTCCCTCTTTTAATTTGACCTTACTATTATTTATCTAATGTTAATTTTGATCAGTTAGCTATTTATGTGAATGCTTGTTTGTATTATCACCATTTTATGTTGTTATTATCGGAATTTTGATTTTTGATTTGGGTGTGATCTGATATGTCTGCTGATTAGGGTGTTGCAAATAAAGATTTTTTTTTTTTTTAATTGGGCTGAATTTTGTTTTTGCGGGTATTGGATTAGTTCATAATTAATTGCCATAAAGTTTTGATTTTGTTGTGAAATTATGGTTTTGGAACTTGATAAGAGAAGATTTGAGATTTTGATTCAGAATTCGTGATCATCAAGTAGTCTAAAGATGTAGTCCCTCTGCCTCGCATCATTTGTTTACCTTTTATATTCTTTCTAAGGAGTATTTTAATCAAAGCTAAACAGATGACTTGGACGGAGGGAGTAGCTATTGTAAATTTGTACTGTGTAATTCTATAATTTGGTGTTTGAAAATTGGTATAAAATTCGCGCATAATGATGGGTTGATCTTAAAATCGACATTAGATGTGGAAATAATTCTTTTGAAAGTGTGGATTTTGACTGAACATGGGATGGATGAATTACTGGTTGATGTGTCGTTAGGGGAGCAAATAATAAGTAATGGAATAAAGTAAAGTGAAAAAAGCGCAAATTTTCAGTTGTTCAGGGGGCGGCATCCCTTGCTTGCCCCTTCTTTGGAGTTATTGTGCTTGTAGACTTGTTTAAGAGCATATCTTGCTAGGACTGAGCTCGGGGGACTTTGTCATTGGGTTCTAAATTATTTTGATTGTGGTGGAGTAGCATAGGCGAATTTACTATGTTCCAAGGGGCTGTAATCCCAACCATGAAATATTGTACGAGAAAATGAAGTTGTCCACCAAAACTCTGGTGTTAATGCTATAAGATTAGGACTTTTGTGGCCAATATGTGTGCGGTCTGATTAGGTGGTATCATGTATGATTATGATGGAATTATTGAATACTCTAAACTTAAGTTCGGACCAAGTTCCCCTTCATTGTACAAGTGTTAGTCTTTGTGTTCAGTAAAAGTTGTGAAAAATTTGCTGCTTCAAATTCTTAATCATGATTTCGCCCCCCGATAAGAGTAGTATTTGTCAGAGTAAATTCTTGTCATCACAGTGTTTGTAGTTGTGAACTCACTTGATATCTTCTGTTTTGAAATGATGTAGGGCTGTAAATCTTGCACAGGCATATATTTTATATAGATCAAGATGTCCGGTCAGACGCAACGCCTTAATGTGGTACCAACTGTCACCGTTCTTGGAGTCATTAAAGCTCGTTTAGTTGGTGCTACTAGAGGCCATGCCCTTTTGAAAAAGAAAAGTGATGCTTTGACCGTCCAGTTCCGTCAGATTCTCAAGAAGATTGTTTCCGCCAAGGAATCTATGGGCGACATAATGAAAAATTCCTCCTTTTCCCTGACTGAAGCCAAATATGTTGCTGGTGACAACATTAAACACATTGTCCTCGAAAATGTCCAAACTGCATCCCTTAAAGTGCGCTCACGCCAAGAAAATGTTGCCGGAGTCAAGCTTCCGAAGTTTGAGTACTTCACTGAGGCTGATACCAAAAATGATCTCACTGGATTGGCTAGAGGTGGTCAGCAAGTGCAGCAGTGCAAGGCCGCTTATGTGAAAGCTATCGAGGTTCTTGTCGAGCTTGCTTCTCTCCAAACATCGTTTTTGACACTTGATGAGGCTATCAAGACTACAAACCGTAGGGTCAATGCCCTGGAAAATGTGGTCAAGCCAAGGTTGGAAAATACCATTCAATACATCAAAGGTGAGTTAGATGAGCTGGAAAGGGAGGATTTTTTCAGGTTAAAGAAGATTCAAGGGTTCAAAAAGAAAGAAATTGAGAAACAGCTCGCTGCTGCTAGGATGTTTGCTGAGGATCAGGTCGCAGAAAAGGTGTCTCTTCAAAGAGGCATATCAGTAAACGCAGCTCACAATCTGCTGGCTGGGACTATGCAGAAGGATGAAGACATAATCTTTTGATCTACGAGGTCAGTTTTTTCGGGTTTTTACTTCGAAGCTTTGTGATTATGGATGGCTTGCTCTATGTTGTTGAGAAATACTTTTTTATGTGCTTGATAGGTTGTATCTTTCGAATAAAAAGCATCTTGATGGGCTTTTGTTAGAATCAACTTTGATTCTTTCTGCAATATTTGTTTTTGAATAACTCTGGTTTTATGAACCATTTCGGTTTATTAATCATTCTCAACTACACTGTCAAGTGTTTGGATGAAAAGATTAGTGCTACATTACTCTGACGAAAAGTTCTCTGTAAATTGTTTGATGTTTTTAGCCATTTCAGACTCAATTTTAATGAAGGCAGGTGTTATAATGTTTCTTAGCATTTGGTCAGTCTGTTTAGTTTTAAGGCTTGTTCAAACACTTCTATGATAGTTGATTGGGATTTCTTAGCTTGCATTCCACTTTCCAGTTTCAATAGTTTGAGAGTGTCACTCTTGCTGAGCATTTCGATTTTTTCTAATTTAGTCCCACATTGGTTTCATTATTAGTTACGGTTGGCATCTTCTACACAAGATTATGTTACTTTGACTTTTCACTTTTAAGGCCATACCTTGTAGCGGTGTAGAATATGACATTTAAGGATAAGGGTATGAATCCATACCTGCCTCTTACCAAGCCGACACATTTACTAAAAGAGCCAAAAAGGAAGGGGCGGATGAGTAAAGTAGTGAGAAAGATTGAGCTGGAGAGTTATAACGTTATTTCTCAAACGTGTTTTTGTTTCTCTTTTAAAAGCTGCACATATTTTTTAAATTTATAGACTACATACATTTTTAGTTTGAAAATGTGTCCATGTACCCGTACCTTCATTTTAGGATAAGTTCCCATACTTCCACGTGAAGCATCCATACCGACTCTGGGTTGGAGAATGTGAATAACTTGTGGTTGATAATCGAGTTCTTAGTTATCTTAGGTGTTTGGAGACCAAGAATCTAAATGAATTTTCGCCATTGCAAGGTAGCTTTTGCTGTCCGTTTATTATGAGTGATATATTGATGTCATGGAAGTGATACCTAGGAAAGCCTATACTTGTAAGGAGGAAACACATATTGCTTTGTAAACTAGTGTAGTTGGCTGATTGAAGGTTGGCTTTTGAGTTCTTGACTGCTGCAAAAAATCTTTTTTGGGAACACATTCTGCTGAGTGAACTTTGAGGGGGAGTTTACTCTCAGTAGTAATGCACACATGATGTGCATTGTTAAAGATTTCTCTTCATTTACAAAACTGTCACGCCAATGCCTCAAATGCAGCCGTCTATGACAATTAACTCTTTTACTGCGGTACATTTATATATTGATTACTTAGTACTTGGGTCAAAGTTGGACATTATACTTCTGGGGATATATGACAACACTATTTCCAAATGCCAACATCGTATCAGTAATGAAGTTTGTATTCTCTCAACTTTTGAAAGCCTCCACTGCGTGGTATATCCAGTACGACCAATATTTGGTGGCATGTTGTCAGCCACCTCGATTATACTTGACTTATTAACTATGCCTCTGCCGATATTTAGCTAGCACGACCGATTAAGTAATAAAAGTAGTGATGAACTTGAATTCAAGAGCATACAGCATTCACTTTATACTGCAACGCTTCCGAGTTTTATAAAATCCACTCCTGTAGGTTGTAGCTCTAGTTTGTCCTTCGAATGCTGTATTTCGAAGTCCTGCCCAACTGAAGATGGGTGAAATGTGCCTCTGTAAATTGATGAAAAATCAACGACTGACTTGCCTGCGTTTCTCCTTCAGCTGAGTTCAGTTACTGGTCAACAGTCTCTTTCATTGTAAACATCAGCTTCTTGCAAGAGATTTCAGCCGATAATCTCACGCTGTTGTTGCAGTTCTCAAATGGTTGATACGCGTTTGGCTTCATGCAATGTCACTTAAATGTCCTGTTTTTCCAGAAAAAACACACAGGAGGCGGATTTTGTAGAACTAACAACAGCTCAAGTGCACACACTATCCTACACAAAGCTGTAATAGATTGCAATTTCCATGAATACTTTTATATTTAAAACAATTTGTACCTCTTTATGATGGTCAACTTGTACATACTTAAAACCGGAACACAAGGAAATGACTAAGACACCCAAATAACAAAAACGTAAAGAAATGGTCAGAAGCGCTGGAGTAACTTTGGAACCTAGAATGAATCAACGGCTGCTAATAAATTGGGCTAAACAAAACACATTACTCTAATCCTGACAAGATTGACCTAATTGGTGGTCGCCAAGTTGGAGAAAAGAAGAGTGACCCGCGCACGCAATTAGAGAAAGAAAAACATACATATCAACACCCGAAAAGCAAAGGCTTTTAACATACGTAATTGTAATTGTAAACAACAACGTTAGACTTAGAGCATCAAACTGTGTTTCATCAATGGCCACTTCTAAGCTCCATGCTCTTTGGAACCATCCTGCCGGTCCCAAAACAAGTTCGTCTCTCTTCTCTCTTCTCCTTTTGCCATTCTTTTCCTTTTCTGTTCGGGTTACGACAATTTTGTAATAAGACCGTTACATGGCGTACACGGAGATGTGTAAACGCCGCACGACTGAGTCATTTTGATAATTTGTGTTGATGGTTAGATGTGCCTCAGTAGCTGACCAGTATTGTACTACTTGATAAGTTTTTATTTGTTGTGATTTACAAAGGATAAGGTTAATTTTTATTAGAAAAATCAAGTAAATTTTCAACAGAATCACACATCTTAAAGCACATACAACTATAGAAGTAGTAAGTATTTACCGAGCTTAAATGTATACATTTTTTTATATTTCTAAGTCTGTTATAACCGTTGTAAGTTACAATAAATGCGTGGTATCCACCATCAACCCCCCAAAAAAAATGTTAATCACTCCCCTTGTAAATTAGTCTTGAATTTGTGAAATTATTAAGATGATTCTAACCGATTTGACAGTTTAGGTCAAATAATCCTATGGTAGGATAAATGAGATTTGCTTTTCTAAGTATGAATTTTAGTTTTTATATCTTCAATTCTTTGAAGCTACATCTCAGTGCTTGTTTGATTATATTGGATAATTGTATATAAAATTTACTATGCATATATAAATTTATGTGGAATTTGAACTGATCATCTGTAGTAGCCAATCCACTACTCAATTGTTGTATACTTACATAAGTTATCTAATAAATTACTTAAATTCCGTAATTGTTTTTTAATCTAATTTCAATTTATTTTAGTTAGTTTTTAGATGGGGTAGGTAGCAAATTATCTCCAAACGTTAGGGGTGAGTGCATTTGACCCCAAATGTTTTAATAGGTGCAATTTTCCCCAAACGTTTGAGATTACATGCAAATCGACCCAATTTCAAAATTCCGACAATTTCACATCTACAACCGCCACCTAACCACCATTATCAAGCACAATTCTCCACTCCAAGTCCCACCAAAATGAATTACCAGTAATCAATCTATTGCTCAACAAGATGCTTTAAAATAAAATCCCCAACTTTGATCAAACAACTGACCAAAAAGATTGCTAATGCTATTGGAAGTATGTGAGGTGGTGTAGTTCCTGACAATAAGGGCGCTGATGGAATTCAGTGGAAAGAGAGGAAAACAGGTAGAGGACATCCTAATTGAAGGATAAGTTATAAACCAGGAGAAAGGCCGATCGACAGCAAGACGGTTAGAGAAGTAGCAACCACCCTGACACTAATGTCAACATTTGTTGCAACCATCAGATTTAATGTGGAATTCACCTTAATACGAGGTAGTAGACGTAAACACAACACTTGCCGTGGAGAATTGTGTTTAATAATGGTGGTTGTGCGGGCAAGTAATCTCAAACGTTTGGGGCCAAATTGCACATATTAAAACGTTTAGGGCCAAAATGCAGTTGCCCCCAAACGTTTGGGGGCAATTGGCTACTTTTTCCGTGATTATTCAGTTCATTTAACTAACACTTATCGTGATGTAGTTCACTTCTGGGCACCCACATTCAAGTGGGGATTAAGTATAGCCAACGCTGCAGACTTTTCCAAGCCCCCTGATAAACTATCATATCCTCAACAATTAGGTATTTCCCATATTATTGGACAAGTTTCACAGTAGCATCTCCCAAAGTGGTTTAGGTTAGCATGAATGCCACATTTGTTTCTTTTCTGATTTTTTTTTTTTATATCTTTCTCAGTGGTTGCGTGCTCCGGGATCATATGGTCGCGATACGGCACTGTTATTACTCCTGTGAGTTCCTTTTATTTAGCCTTCCAGCTTAGAACATACGCATTTGGTAGTTTTATTCACGATTGATGATGAAAACATTGAGAATCGCGTCTAGTTAGAGTTTTTCATTCGTGTCATCTAACCCCACTCTTTTTGTACTTAATCTCTTTTTGTACTTAATCTGGTTCATTGAATCATTGACTCATTACTCTACGTACCTTAATAGTTTGAACAAAGTTCTGATTATGAATGCAGAGAAATTGGAACCTTATCGGTGTGAATTTGGCAATGTCAGGAACCGGAGTTTATCAACTTTGTCGAAAGATCCGGTAAGTGTATTATCAACTTCTTTGTGTCCTATTGCTTACACTTACTAGATTCACATAATAACATATACAGTGTACCTGTGCCTTATGTAGTTATGCTAATGGTTCCCTAATGAAATTTTCAGGCATGACTATTTCCGAGAGACTGATCCCCTTCCTGCCCAAGAATAAACGCAAGCTAGCACGAAACCACATCAAATATAAAGCCTAACAAACGAAATCACTTGTATAAAATCGAAGATATTCAACCTACGAGTATCAATCGATTTTCTGCCTTTAAAATATGAAACTATCTTTCTGTTCACATTTACAGTAAGGGTATAATAACTCTGTAATTGGTATCCATGACCAAACTCATTGTACATTGTACAGAACCAAGAATACTCTATAAAGTCCCAAGTCCCAACTATATTTATTTACTCTTGTCATCGAGAAATTGTTTATTAAATCAGTGTCTAAACCCAATATTCTCGTGTTATATGCAAATCAATTCATTTTACTCATCTGTTATTTCGTCACATTTTAGTGATTTCCACTATATAGCGAAGAAAAACCCGCAAGTTAACAATTTCTAAAAACAAAATCGTCCATCACATTGAATTGTTATGAAAAATGTAAGAAGCTCGGTAAGCAGAAATGTTGACGAGATAAACAACAAACGGCCAGAAAGCTTCTGATAAATAAGTTAATATAGCTACAGCCGCATTGGCAATTCAAGAGATCTAGTATTTGTATTACTCTTCTCTTGGTACAATGTAGCTTTCGTCTCTTTATTTTTTTAAAGACATATCTTCAGCAAATAAACAAGATTAGTAGGAACATATAGACAGAAACTAATATGAAAGTGTCCACTTTTTGATAATTAGATAAACGCATTTTCTAACGTGTATACTCAAAAAACAGATTAAAACCTCCGTATAAAAAAAGGGCATATGTTAAAAAAACTGGTTATGAAAGAAAAATGCATAAAATGGAAGCGAATTTGGAGAGGTTAAAACTCTATTAGGTATGTGAGTATGTGAATGATTGAACGATACATGTAATCTGGATTATATAGTAGTCTAGTAAGTGCGGATTATCAATTTAGGGTACGAGTCCTTGGGCCTGCTCAAGTATTGGGCTTTCTTCTATCTCCATGTTCCATGTCTAAGATCGAGCCAATCTATTTCATTCTTTTGGATCAGTAAAAGATAAGTTATGACCGACTTTCAAACCACCTCAAAAAAGAGTTGGACAAAAATGTCCAACATATGCCATAAAGTCAACAACTCTGTTGACCTCCTAGAAGCAATGTTGAACTATCACTTCTTCAAAGAAATGAAGATCTAATTTAACATCCTTGATTATGCTTCAGATTTCAAACGAAATTTGTCAAGAATTACAAATTGAATTGATAATATAAAGATTCTAACCTTTAATTAATAATTTCGAGACTCCTAAAGTTTTAGCAGTTAACATACCTTATTTTAATGCGAGAGTTTCTGCAATCAGAATTCCATTAGATCCACACGTTTTAGCTCCTACTAAAATAATTTTACCATTTATGGCCTCTTGTAGAGTATCCCAAAGCAACTTTATTCCCAACTACTTTTGTTCCGTCAAAATTTAACTTAAGAAAACCGTTTAAAGGTTTCTCCTGGCCAATTTCTTTTTTTTACTACTAACATTGTTTCTACTAAGTCGCCTTTATTGGGATTGTGGATGTCAAACTAGGACAAGCAGAAGTAAGGGATGGGTACGGGAATTCATGTTCGACAAAGTAACATGTCGAGAGGTGTATAGTTTGTTCGTTAAGGGATCGAAGCAGTGATATGCACTTTGTGTGGATGAGCACCAGGTATGGGAGGCCTGCCGTTACACCCATACTTCAAGGCTAAAGGGCATTCATGTAAGGGGGCGTATTAGAGTATAAAACCGATCTTGGGACTCAACAACCAGCTTAAGCTTTTAGTTGAGATGGTTTCTTGACATGGTATCAGAGTTATGTGACTGAAAGGTCACATATTCAAATCTCACTGCCCCACATTTCTAAAGTGGAATATTAAGCACTAGGTATAATGTTGGAGATAAGCCTTAACATATAATTGTATTTGTAAAAGTTAGTTAGAAAAGTTGTTAGAGTTTGTTAGAGTTGTATTATGTTAGTTAAGTTGTTAAGTCGGTTTATCTTTCCTATATAAGGAAAATCCCTCACATTGTATCATTACCAAGTTATAATACAAACTACATCATTCATTCAATTTTCTATTTCTCTCTGATCTATTCTACAAACTCAATTCTCTCTTTACTCATACTCCCATACAAAGCCTCTTCATTCTCACTATCATGAAAATATCCCAACTTCATCATGGTATCAGAGCATTATAATTCTTATTAGCTAAAGGACAAACATAAGTAGTTAAATATGTAAGTGGTCTGGAAAGTCTAGTGGACTGTCTAACAACAGTGAGCTCATTTGAAATAGCAGCATGTCTAACAGGAACAGTAGAAACATCAGAGGAAACAACATGGGGTATTGACAGGAATACTAACAAAATTAATAATAGGAATACTTGCAGTATTAGTAGGAGCAGA
>VHZZ01001029.1:13282-24785 GCA_009801015.1 Silene noctiflora | reverse complement strand
GACGCTCTCGCTTGCATTCTTGTCGTGAGTTAGACACGAGTGCGCGTTAAGTTCCGGCTCAAAGTACTGGACCGTGACATTTGGTATCATAGCCCGGTCTCTACGACGGGTTGCTGCTTACGATGGCCGGAAAGACCATAGAAGCGTTGGGTACTAAAGGAGAAACTAGGGCGAGGGTGTCGGCCCTAGAGAAATTGTTCGATGAGAAAATTCCTTCGTTCGAAGAACTCGTGGTGAGTCTCGGGAGGACTCATCAAGCCGTGGATGAGACGGTAAGGGGGCATGAGGCTCGTCTTGGAGCCGTAACCGAAACAGTAAAGGGGCATGTGGCTCACTTTGAAGCCGTAGAGGCAATGATCCCGCGTGAGTTCGCGGAAGAGATGGGCTACGTCCATGAGAGACTGGGACAACTCGAGAACATATGTAATACCTTGATGAAACTAGCCACGGACGAGAATTTTGCGGGAACTCCTAAGGTGAAGCCGCCGACACTTCACAAATATAGTGGAGCGAGAGACTCGAAAGAAGTTGATAACTTCTTCTTCGACATGGAACAATTCTTCCGGGCCAGTGCGCTCGACGAGACATTGAGAGTCTCTACTGCAAGTATGTATCTGATCGAGGATGCTAAACAATGGTGGCGCTCTAAATACGTCGAGATTGAGGCAGGGACCGTGGTGTTGGAGTCCTGGGACGACTTCAAACGAATCTTCAAAGAATAATAATACCTGGAGAACACCGACTTTTTGGCTCGAAGAAAACTTAAGAGCTTGAAGCATATGGGTTCTATCCGAGAGTACGTAAAAGCCTACTCGACGTGTATGCTGGAGATTACCAATATGATTGAGAAGGATTGCGTGTTCCAATTCATCGATGGTTTAAAGGAGTGGGCTCAACGAGAGATCATACGATAAAGACCCGAGTCCCTCTCTACCGCAATGACCACAGCCGAGAGACTGGTCGATTATTATACCGAGCGCGAAGCTGCTCAAAAGAAGGAATTTCCTGCAACGAGCGGAGGCAACTCTAGATTTGGAGGGAACACATCCCAAGCCAAAACTCCTCCTACGAGAAATAGCCGATTCCGTCCGGGAGGAGATAATCGAAGGTGGGGGAAAACTAATTCCACCCCAACCTCCTCGAAGGGTAGCACATCGGAAGCGTCTATCGCTAGGAAGCCATTTGCGTGTTTCTTATGTAAAGGATCACATTGCATGTCCGAGTGTCCACACCAAGGGGACTTCAACGCCCTGAAAAAGAATTTGTCTAAGATGTCTGTTGAACCAAACCCCGAGGGGACGAACCACAAAGAGGACATGGCCGACGATGAGGAGTCCAGTGAACAAAGAGAAGTGGCGCGCATGGGAGCGGTACATATGATGTACTCGATGGGAAAAGGCAATGGCCATTCCAAAGCCAAGTCCACTGAGCTCATGTATGTGGAAGTGAGAATCAACGGGATTTGCACTCGTGCCATGATCGACACGGGAGCCTCCCATAATTTCGTCACCCCAAATGAGGCAAAGCGACTGGGGATGAAGCTAAACCGAGAAGGAGGCAGCATGAAGGCTGTCAACTCTAGTGCTTTGCCAATTCATGGCGTAGCCAAAGATGTGGTGATCAAGATGGGTGAATGGAGTGGAAAGCTTGACTTCACTAGTGTACCGATGGACGACTTCAAGATCGTCCTCGGAATGGATTTTCTAAAGCGAACACCGACCTTCCTGGCACCCCATAATAGCTCCTTTATGATGGTCGGATC
This sequence comes from Silene noctiflora, assembly GCA_009801015.1. Taxonomy (NCBI): domain Eukaryota; kingdom Viridiplantae; phylum Streptophyta; class Magnoliopsida; order Caryophyllales; family Caryophyllaceae; genus Silene; species Silene noctiflora. Next base: position 23,023 of record VHZZ01001029.1, on the reverse strand, counting down.
AAAACCTTGTTTGGTAAAGGCCGTTGAAGGAGATTGCAAGATGAAGGGACCTCTTCTCTCGGCGATGCAATTGAAAAGAGGACTTCAGAAGGGTGAGCCGACTTACTTGTGTACCATCTCTATAAAAGACGACGCCTCCACTGAAGTGACGTTGGAACCACAAGTGAAGAAAGTGTTAGAGGATAACAAGGACTTGATGCCTGATCAACTACCTATGAAATTGCCGCCCCGCCGCTCGGTAGATCATCAAATCGAGTTACTCCCAGGAACACGACCTCCCGCTCGAGGACCTTATAGGATGGGAGCCCCAGAGTTAGCAGAACTTCGAAATCAACTAGATGATCTCCTCCGCTCAGGGTCCGTCCGACCTTCCAAAGCTCCATTTGGAGCCCCAGTACTTTTTCAGAAGAAGCATGACGGTAGTCTGAGATTGTGTATCGACTATCGGGCATTGAACAAACTAACAGTGAGAAATCGCTACCCTATCCCCTTGGTAGCTAACTTGTTTGATCAGTTACAAGGTGCCGTATATTTCACCAAGTTAGATCTGAGATCCGGTTATCACCAAGTTCGAATTGCCGAAGGAGACGAGCCAAAAACAGCTTGTGGGACGAGATATGGGTCATTTGAATGGCTGGTTATGCCTTTTGGCTTGACCAATGCTCCAGCAACGTTCTGCACTTTGATGAATCATGTGTTTCATGAGTACTTGGACAAGTTCATGGTAGTGTACCTGGATGATATCGTGGTGTATAGTCGCTCTTTGGCCGAACATGTAGAACACTTGAAACTTATGTTCGCGAGACTCCGAGACAACCACCTATTTTTCAAAAGAGAGAAGTGTGAATTCGCCCAACCCGAAGTCAATTTCCTTGGGCATATTGACGGAAAAGGAAGACTGAGAATGGACCCGAAGAAGATCACAGCGATCAAGGAGTGGGGCACCCCAAGAAACGTGTCTGAGCTTCGTTCTTTCTTGGGGCTAGCAAACTACTATCAGAGATTTATACGAGAGTACTCAAAGATAGCCGTACCCCTCACCGATTTGCTAAAGAAGGGCATGAAGTGGGAGTGGTCTATCGACAGGCGGAGGGCCTTTGAGAGGCTCAAAGAGATGATGGTACAAGAACCGGTATTGGTATTGCCAGATATCACGAGACCCTTTGAAGTCAAGACAGATGCATCAGATTATGCCCTTGGAGGGGTCCTACTTCAAGGGGGTCACCCAGTAGCCTTTGAGAGCAGAAAGTTGAATGGGGCCGAGACTCGATATGCTGTCCAAGAGAAGGAGCTCCTAGCTATTGTTCACTGCCTGCGGGGATGAAGACACTATCTCTTGGGATCGAAGTTCGTTGTCAAGACTGACAACACCGCAACATCACATTTCTTGACTCAACCCAAGCTCAATAGTCGACAAGCTAGATGACAGGAATTATTGGCGGAGTTTGATGTGGAATTCATTTACCGACCGGGAGCAGCCAATCGGGTCGCTGATGCCCTAAGCCGTAGGTGCGATATGTTCACACTACATGTGATTTCTCATCTGTCCGCCGCCACTATGGCCACAGATATTCGAGCTAAGGTGATAGAACACCTTGACCAAGACCCCATAGCGAGGAATCTGAAACAACTCGCCATCGAGGGGAAAACTCGCAAGTTCTGGATGGAAGATGGGCTCCTATTCACAAAGGGACATCTTATCTTTATTCCGAAAGCAGCAGGACTGAGGAGGACTCTCATACAAGAGTGCCATGATACTTTGTGGGCGGGTCATTCGGGATGGAAGAGAACCTTATGCTTAGTGAAAAAGAGTTACTATTTGCCACAAAGGAAGGATGATGTGATGGAGTACACAAAAACTTGTCTCATTTGCCAACAAGACAAGGGAGAGAAACAGAAGCCAGGAGGGCTGCTGAATCCATTGCCAGTACCGACACGACCATAAGAGAGTATCTAGATGGACTTCATCTTTGGGTTACCGAAGGTAGGGGAACTAAGTGTGATCCTTGTCATTGTGGATCGATTATCGAAGTATGCCACTTTCATTCCCCTACCTAAAGCTTGTAGTGCCGAGGAAACAGCTACAATGTTCTTTAGGTATGTTGTGAAGTATTGGGGACTACCTCAGAGTATAATCAGTGATCGCGATTCTCGCTTCACGGGATTATTTTGGGGAGAGTTGTTCAAGCTGCTTGGGTCGAATCTCCGGATTTCCTCTAGCTATCATCCCCAGACGGATGGCCAGACAGAACGCTTCAATAGCATGTTGGAAGAATACCTGCGACACTTTGTGGGTGCAACTCAAATGGAGTGGGTGAGACTTCTTGATGTTGCCCAATTTTGTTTTAACGCTCAAACGCGCTCCTCTTCTAACAAGAGCCCATTTGAGCTTGTTATAGGTCAGATGCCGTTGCTGCMTCCCACTGTTGCGGATACCTACGCAGGACGCACAAAGAAAGCACATGAGTTTGCCAAAGAATGGAACGTGAATGTAGAGATTGCCCGAGCTTATCTGGAGAAAGCATCCCGCCGTATGAAGACGTGGGCAGATGAAAACTGTAACCCCCATGATTTCAATGTTGGTGACATGGTCATGGTGAAGTCGAACAAGGAGCAGATGAGATTTCTATGGGGATGAGACAAGCGACTGGTGAGAAAGTATGAAGGCCTCATCCAAGTGATCAAGCGGATTGGGGAAGTGGAATACAAGCTCGATCGCCCTGCCTGGATGAAGTGCCACCCTATTTTTCATGTGAGCTGCTTGAAGCCCTACCATCCAGATCCTGAAGATCCCACCCGCAACAAGAGTAAGCGTGCCAACATCCGCTCCAACCAATTTCCAGCAACATCAGCCGACTGATCCAACCTTGTAGATTCGAAGAGTTGCCGAGGACGGCAACAATTTAGGTGGGGGAGAGTGTAAGGAGCCGAATGTTAGCCGCAATTCTAGCCTTAGAATTCTAAAAATTGCGCGCGTTCTCCGTCCACTTCGAACCCTTAGATTTTATTGTTCACTTATGTATTTTCATTTCCATTTTTTATGTTCATGTAGTACTCCAAGATTAATTCCTGCGTGTCRAATCTTGGAGGTAGTCGTTTAGTTTAAGATACGTTTTTAGGCGTTTAGAAAACGTATCGCTATTCTGCACAGTCAATGTTTCATGCTACAAGACTAGAAATATCAAAWTTGCCTCTATRGGAGGTACTAGTMAATYAATCTWCTTCCCATCCAAAAGCTTTCTTATTTACTCATTGCTTGCATTCTAATGCATTGTTGCCTTCATTCTTACTAACGAGCAAGTGTGTGTCGACCGTTGATGATCGAGACTAGGATCCCGACACACGCAAACCGAGACCGATCACGAATGCACTAGTGGGCGATCCCTCACTAGTGCTTGACGCTCTCGCTTGCATTCTTGTCGTGAGTTAGACACGAGTGCGCGTTACGTTCTGGCTCAAAGTACCGGACCGTGAAACGAGAAAGGTAAATTCTACTCTACTTCTGGTTCCAGCTCTAGGAAGAAGCCCGCTTCCAATCCTGCTGCTGAATCTGATCTTATTGAGGCGAACCCTCTGGCCACAATGCCTTCACTTCCTGGATCCATTCCGATATCTGCCTCTCCTTCTCGGACTGCATTTGGTTCTGCTTTTGGGGCTGTACCTGGGGCAGCATCTGGTTCTGCTTCCGAATCTCTAGTTGCTGATGCCCTTCTTGAAATAATGCTCAGGTTCCCTAGCTACTTCGGGAGAGCCAGGGCTAGCCACTGGCCGTAACTGGGTACCTTATTGTTCCCTGGCCCTCACTCCATGATTGGGAGGAGGTCCATGAAGGACTTGGTCAGGCAATCTTCTGAGCATGCCTTCGAGGTGAGTTCTGCTTTAGCTTCCGTACTTTCTTCTGAGCTGGAGGTTCTGAGGCAGAAAAATGCTGATTTGAAGAAGACCCCGGTGGATGATTTTGCCTATGCCTCTGCAGAGACCAAGATTAAGTGTATCAAGGAGTTCCAGAGTGGGGAGCACCTAACATGGGGTTCGGCTGCAGAAGAAACGACGTTTGCTGAAGATTTCCCAGAGAAGCCAGACCTGGACGTGCTTTCTGGGGATGATGCTAATGCTGACGATGCCGAAGTGCCTGAGAGCCCTGCAGCTGAGGAGGAGGCGACTTCGGCCCGCTCTTCCCTGTCTCCCAGGTTCCTGAAGATGAGGCCGTGGATCCAGCTCTTGAGGATGAGGCTGTGGATCCAGCTCCTAAAGAGTGATGTCTTTCCTTTTCTTGTTATTTATTTTGTTGATAAGTAGTAGTATTTGGGCCCTGCAAGGCATAGCTTTATTAACTTTTGGACAAAGTTTGGATGTACTTTGCTCTGGTTCTGGAGAACCAGCTTTATTTTGACATTTTCCTGCAGCCTTAGGTGCATTATGCTTGTGTTTAAGAAAATGTAGAACTTATGTTTTTGTTTTAACGTTTGTGGCATACTTTTGCTTTTGTATTCTGCCGTTTCAGGCGTTCTTTGGTTTGTTGTGCATGCACGGTTTTTTGGCCAATGCTGCTTGACTGCTAGCTCTAGGATTTTGTTTGCCAACTCTTTTATGAGGAGCCAGGCTTGCGTGGGTGCTAATGCAGGACGAGAGACTGGCTTGTCCCGGTTGTAGGTGCTTAGCCACAGACACACGCCATCTGTAGAATGTGCAATATTCACCAGATCAGTTCGCCATTCGCACTCAAAAAAGAAATATGCTTATAAACCCTAATTATAACCTTAATAATGTTGTAACATTCAGAAATAATTTGGCGAACTTAGATATGATCCAAAATGAAATGTAAAAATGCATAAAGCAACTGTTTTCGAAGCATATGAGACCAGGTTCTGAAACATGAATGCTCTAAGGCAAAGAGTACTTTAGGGAAAGAATTAAAAATCAAAAGTTTTCAGGACTAGAAAACAATTTTCAGGACCAGAAAGTGTTTCTAGGCAGAACCTGTAACCTGGTAAAGCTGCATCTGGTAGGCTGAGTACCCGGTTGATTACTTAGATAAAGTACTTTTTTAGGTGAACGATGTTCCAGGATATGGGGCCATTTGCCTTTCCATTGTCATGAGCCTGTAGGCCCCGTTTCCAACTATGCTTTCCATCTGGTATGGCCCTTCCCAGTTGTATGCAAACTTTCCTGCTTATCGGTTCTTGGTGTTCTGAAAGACTTTCCTCAGGACCATATCTCCCACCTGCAGGGTTCTTACCTTTACATTCTTATTGTAACTCTTGGCCACCGTTTTCCTGTACGACGCCATCCTGATCTGGGCGTTGGTCTTGAGCTCATCAACTGTGTTTAGGCTGCTTGTCATTTCTACCTGATTTCGCTCCTCCGTTATGCATCCATACCTGTGAGTAAGGACCCTAACCTCAGATGGAATTAATGCCTCTGTTCCGAACACATGGATGAAAGGGGTCTGGCCTGTTGCGACTTTGGGAGTTGTCCTATCAGCCAAGAGGACCAGAGGCAGTTCTTCTGCCCACTTGCCTCCCATCTCTTGCAACTTTTTCTTCAGTTTCTTTACAATGATCTTGTTGTTAGACTCAGCTTGTCCATTGGACTGGGGATTTATGGGGGTAGACTTCTGCAGTGAGACATTTCACCCAGCGCAAAATGCTTCTGTCTTGTTTCCAATGAACTGAGACCCTTTGTCATATATTATCTCTAAGGGAATGCCGAATCTGCAAAAGATGTTGCGCTTGATGAAAGATATAACCTGGGCTCTATAACCTGCGACAATGATTGTGCCTCTATCCACTTAGAAAAGTAGTCCGTCATGGCCAGCATGTAGAGCTTATTTCCCGGTGCTCTGGGCAATGGTCCAACGATATCTATTCCTTACTTCATAAAAGGCCACGGTAATATTATTGGATATAAAGGCTCTACTGGCTGGTGGCTGGCCGGTTCATGCCTTTAAAAAGAGTCTCACTTTTTTTGCATATTCCATAGCATCTTTGCGCATTTTTTGCCAGAAGTAGCCTTGCCTGAGGGCTTTATTGGACATGCTCCTGCCCCCTGCATGGTTTCCGCAGTCGCCATTGTGGAGAGCATGCAAGACAACCTTGGACTCCTCCTAACCCAGGCACCTCAGGTATGGTCCAACGAGAGATTTCCTGAACAGAACACTATCAATTAGTGCAAATCTAGATGCTTTCATTTTAAAGCCGCATACCTCCTTTTTATCGGCCGGTAGTATATCGCTTTGCAACCAATCCATGTAAGGTTTCCTTCAATCTGGGTTCCCTTTCTGTCCCTGGGTGTTGCTGAGCACTCCTGCTTCCTGGAGCCACTAGGTGTGGGTCTTGTTTTTTGCGGATGCTCTCTCCTATGGACTAACCTTTAGTATTGCAGGATCCAATACATGCATGATGGGTATTGTTGAGATGCTTCTGGTTTGAAGGTTGCCCCCAGGGTAGCTAGAGCGTCTACTTCTACATTCTGATCCCTGGATATCTGTCTTATGCTGAATGTGAAAAATCAGAGGGTTAACTCCTTGGAAATCTTTAGATAAGCCATAATTGTGGTGTCCTTGGCTTCATAGATATCGTTGACATGATTTACAATAAGCTGGGAGTCACTGTAGACTTTGAGGTGCCGGACCTTGAGGTCCACAGCCAATTGTAGGCCTAGGATCAAGGCCTCATACTCTGCTACGTTATTTGTGGCCTTGAATTCACATCAGACTGCCCGGACAATGAGGTCTCTTTGAGGTGACCTCAGAACCAGGCCTACCCTAGCGCCCCTGGCGTTGGAGGCTCCATCTACATGCAGCTCCCACAGTTGGTTTCCCTTGTCGTCTTCTAGGCGCGTGATCTCTTTTTATGCCTGGGTCTGGAGGGAGGGGGAGAAATTGGACACGAAATCTGCCAGGGTCTACGATTTTATTGTTGTGCGAGGCTCAAACTTCAAGTCATACCTGCTTAGGTGCACTGGCCATTTGGCCATCCGACCTGAAAATTCTGGTTTTTCTCATAATAGTCTTAAGAGGATAGTTAGTTACCACAGAAATAATATGAGACTCGAAGTAAGGGCGTAGTTTGTAAGATGCGGTAACGGGAGCGAAGATAAGTTTCTTGAGCGAAGTGTACCCAGTCTCTGCTGGAAGCAGAGACTTGCTTACATAGTATACTGGATGCTGTGTCCATTCCTTCTCCCGCACCAGTACTTCACTAACAGCTACTTCAGTTACGGACAAGTACAGGAATAACGGCTCTCCTGGATCTTGCTTTGACAAGAGTGGTGAAGTGCCGAGGTAATGCTTTAACTCTAGGAACGCCTTCTCGTGCTCCTCTATCTAATCAAACCTCTGGCTTTTCCTGAGTATATCATAGAATAACCTGCATCTTTCCGAGGACCTGTATATGAACCTGATTAGGGCTTCTACCCTTCCTGTCAGGCGCTGCATATCTTTTGGTTTCTGGGGTGATTCTAGCTGCAGTATAGCTCTGATCTGCTCGGTGATGGTCTCTATCCCTCTCTAGGTGACCATGTACCCCAAGAATTTCCCACACGAAACTCTAAAGGTGCATTTTGACGGGTTCAACTTCATTTTGTATTTCCTCAAGGTGATGAACGTTTCGGCCAGGTGCTGGGTGTGCCGCGCATCTTTTTTCGACTTCACCACCATGTCATCGATGTATACCTCCATGGTGCTGCCAATCTGCACTTTGAACATCATATTCACCAGCCTCTGATAGGTGGATCCAACATTCCTCATACCAAAAGGCATCACATTATAGCATTAGATACCTCGTTCTGATCTGATTGCTGTCTTTTCCTAGTCGCAAGGATGTATCTTTATCTGGTTGTAGCCGCTTCAGAAATCCAGGAATGTGAGCATCTCATGTCCTGCGATGGCGTCCATTATGGCGTCTATGTGTGGCAGCGGTAAAAGGGTTTTTTGGGCAAGCCTTATTCAGGTCTGTGAAATCGATTCAGACTCTCCACTTGTCATTCTTCTTTAGAACCACAACCACATTGGACAGCCATTCTGGGTATTTTACTTCTCTGCCCTTTGTGCAGCTAGTAAGTTGTTTACCTCCTGGTTTATAACCTGGTTCCTTTCTGCAGAAAACTTCCTTCTTTTCTGCTGGACTAGTCTATAGCTTGGATCTACACTCAGCTTGTGGGTTATCACTCCAGGATCTATTCCAACCATGTCTTTGCGGGACCAGGCGAAACAATATATGTTGGCTCTCAGCAGCTGAAGGAGCTCCTGGCGGATGTCACCGGTGAACTTTGACCCTATCAACATAGTCTGTTCTTGTAACACCCCCATACTCTGAGGCACCTTACCAAGGACTACCTCTAAATACAAGGATGCTACCATCTCGGTTTCCCGAGGCAGTGAACATCATANAACACCCCCATACTCTGAGGCACCTTACCAAGGACTACCTCTAAATACAAGGATGCTACCATCTCGGTTTCCCGAGGCAGTGAACATCATAGAAATAATAAAGAAACATTATTATTATAATCATAGTTTAAAGAATACATAGTATTCTCCTAAAACGGAGTACATGGCCAAAACTGGATAAAAAGTGTAGCAATACTATCGTATGTGGAAGCTAATTAATAATGTGACTCCACCCTGCTAACCCCACCGCGTAGTCAGCAACCATCATAGTCATTACCTGCTAGACAACCTGCTCCCCATCCCCGAATGGATCATCATAGTTTTCAAAACATTACCGGGGTCAGTCAGCTGAACAACTATATACATTATAACGTAAACAAGTAAAGTATCACACACCGCCACCACCAACACCAACCTTCACCACACCACACCACATCACATCACAAGTAACCGACTACACACCAAAGTATGTAGCCCTGCCAGTGGAAGACCGCAGCCAACCACCTAAACCACCCACAATAACCAAGTCCCTTAGTGTGCACACCCCCCCTACGCTGAGAGAACGAAGGAGGCGAACAATGGGGGTGAGACCACCTCGCATAATGGCTTACAAACAATAACACAATACCAATCACAACCAACTCCAACCACCATACCATCTTCACCATCACAATCATATCACAAACATGGAATCACATTATACAGTACAATCGTCACATTAATATGCATATAATTCATCGGATAACCGTGTAGGAAAACCTACCATATCAGCAAGTCGGAACAATCAAATGATTCAGAAGTCTTATTCTACGAATTCTCCTCCTATAACGAATTAAATTCATTCAATAAGACAAGTCTCCTCAACAAACCCCCAAATCATAAATTAGGGTTTAAACAATACATTAAAAAACTCAATCAGAAACTTACCCTTGTGAATACGTTCCTAAGACGCGTAGAAACCCCAAAAAATGCTTAGATTTACACCGCGGAAGTGAAGAATAGAAGGAGAAGCAGTAATGAAGTCTAGGTTTTAGTTTAGAAAGCGAAATTATGAATTAATGCTTCCCGATCTACTATTTATACTTTCCGCGAAAAACCCTTTACGAACCGGACACTCGATCGAGTGAGTGACACTCGACCGAGTAGACAATAATCGACCGAGTGCAGGCCACTTGACCGAGTGCATTGCACTCGTCCGAGTTCTCCACTCCAGAACACTGACAGAGACACAACTGGGCACTCGGTCGAGTATCCTGTGTTGGAGTAAGTGTCCCCGACAATAATGCGATCACATTGTCGATCATATTACGATCACATATTCAAATCTCATATTAAGAATACATGAGGGA
>VHZZ01001028.1:12688-36736 GCA_009801015.1 Silene noctiflora | reverse complement strand
TTAAAAATATATATTTCTCAATATTAATCAAGTATGTTAATAGTGACCAATTTACATCCTGCCGCAAACTATTTCATCCAATTCATTCCCCTAAAGAAAATGTAAAGATAGAACATGGGTGGACCCCTTATAAAAAAAATAAAATATGCACTTTCAACCACAGGCTGACACATCAGCACTGTGGTTGTCGGTTTAATAAATAAGATTAGAGACTACAACAATTATTGTAAACTATTTCGACTTTCGAGCAAATCCGTATATTAGAGATTCCAACAATTATATATTATCTCAATTATTATAATTTAAAATCTTAATTTTAAAATTATGAAACTAATTATTGTTACGACCAATAATTCACATAATGTTTAGTAGTCTACCATAGACGAATATATAGACAACAACCTCACTTACTAATTTAGATTTGTAATATCAAACACACCCAGTGACCCATGCACATATATACACGGAAGAAACCTTTAATTTTTCTTATTAGTATTAATTTTGTGTCTATTATTTACCTTGATTGAGGTAATGGGTATTAGGCAAAGATCTTTTGAATTCTATTAGTTTTTCCTCTTTTTTTGGATTTAAATACAAGACGTTGCATTATACAAGTATTTGTGTATAATATGAGGCTGTTTAACAAATACGCCATGTTAATTCTTAAAAGCCTATGTAGTGAAACGACCCGGGCAACGCCCGGGCTTGAACACTAGTTTATTTCTTAAAAAGAAATCACACTATTGAAGCCTTTAGCAAACCTGGCTAATAACAAATATTGTCCTCGTAGACATAATGCACAATACAAGCTTACAAAAAGCACGACCAGAATTCAAAAGAATTAATTGTACAAATGGTTCTTCATGAGCTACAAGTTTGATCAGCAGCCTCAGTTTCATAGATAGTCGGCAAGATCTTGGCTTCCCAAATCCCAGATAATTACCTTCCCATCAAGTCCTAGGATGCAATACACATTCACTATATCAGCTGTGGTGTAAAACTCTTGCTTTTACGTCAGAAATTGAGAGAAGATAAATAATCGAACCTGAAGTGCTGAAGCGTGTTACTTTTGAATCGGTTCCCTTCTTCAATGGTACAATGCGACTGAAAATAAGATGAAGTGCAGAATTATAGATTATAATTAACAGCTAAGGTTGCAGTAAGCCAGTAACACGAAACATCATAACGAGCCATGACTAAAAGATGTAAGGAAAAATAAAGTATTCTGTGTCCTTTTTAATAAGTTTATGTGTTTCAAAATAGCCAGTCATATCGGATAGTTTGCTTCACTTGTTTAGGTATGTTTCCTGTGGCGGAGAGTAACGTGGGATTTGTGTAGCCCACTAGCACTTACTTACATATTAAAAATAATTCAAAAACAACAGAGAAAGGGGACGAGAAAAAGGAGAGTCAAATATAAGCTAAAATGGGAAAAAGTAGAATTAACATGAAGAAAATGAAGAGGCCGGACAGAGAGAAAGAGAAGCACCAAGACAAGGAGGAAAAAAAATAATTAAAAAAAAAAAAAAAGCCAAGGAAGAGTATGAAAAGGAAACTATACAAACTCAAAAATTCATTTGCTAAAAAATGAAGGTAATGTTGTGGGTAAGACCGATCATACGTTATGCAGTTTTCATGAGAACGATCACTTGTATCATCAACTGTGTCATTGGCATTGCTATACTTTGACTGACCATATAGTTTTCCGAAAGCTCCCGATAGCTGCAACGTTAGATATCCTTGCATCAGTGTAAGAACCTAAAACAACCCTAATGTGCAATAGAATATGGCTATTACTGTAAGATTGTTTCCCATCGGAATCAAAGAATCACGTTACGAACTGATCAACATGCACCAAACAAAGAATATCACGAGGTTCCAGGCTAATTTATTCGACTAGATACCATCTACCAGTTATTTGTTCACGATGTCTAGTAATTTAACTGCAAAGTTGCATGATAACAGTTGATCCAATCCAATTCCCACCCCCAGTCCAAGACATTAGAACATGAATCAAGAGGGAAACACCACTAAAATAAGTATCTTAGGAACAACAACTACACATAACATACCTGTGAACCATATCGTGCGTTTGTTGGAGCCGTTTGCCTTTCACCCAAAAATCTAATAAAGCTCCTGCAACACCCAAGATATGAGAAGTTTCCATAATCCGTTTTTTCCAAATGAAAAGAAGAAAAAAAATCCCAAGGCTGTATTACAATAAAAGCAATAGCACAAAATTACCACGGCGGTCTAATTAAAACTAGAAGAAATTACACACTATAGTCCACCTGACCACTTGTCCATCAACAATGAACTCCCTTTCCATTTCGAGTGGACCATAGTTCATTAATAAACTCGTTACCAACCTTTTTTGTACGATAATTATGGTCATTATGGTTTCTGACTTTCTCACCCACATCTTTCACAAACTTCCATTTTCATTCGCATTTTTTTATGCTCATTTATTTATGTGCGAATCAAAATAGGAATTTTTTGCTGCAAAAATGATGTATGATAGATTTACCTACAAGGGACTCAATGAACTTGGAGGTCAACTAAAGATAAGACTAGAGCTCCGCCTATCATTCCCACTATCAAAGAATAATAACCACATGTTATCTAAATAGAACAACATCAAAAAATTTAAGTTAGTATTACTTACCACGATCCACTTTCATCTGCAGCAAAAACCATTGGATTGTAATCAAATCCCACACCTATAACCATTTTCTCTGACACGAATAGGATCTGCATGATCAAAGATGAGAGATCAGCTATGCCAATTAATAAAGATGAACTTAAATAGCAATCATTTGTAAGTGAAGATACTGAGAGAGGATGCTGACCCACATCACAGAGGGGCAAATCACGGAATGCAACAGTTTGTGCCAAAGGTGAGGGACCCACATCATCAACAAAATATATCATCGAGTTATGACCTTTAAAGTCACAAACAGAAATTAATGATTATGCAACTCCTTGCAATTAAGGGATTTGATGCATACAAAATATAACAATAGAATGTGCAAGGGTCAGCTAGAAGGAATCAAGTAAGCAGATATAGAAAAAATTTCTGACCTACATAGGCTAATGTATTGCCAGTGGGAGACCACTTTACACCAAAAGCCCACGAATAAGAGAGATCAAGCTGAATTATTTGCTGTAATAAGTGGATACAGACAAACAAGTCAGGAAATTATATAATTCAAGTGTCCATATAGGTAGGTACCGCATTCCCAGAAAAGAACAAGAAAAAGCAGATGCAATATGGAAGGAACATTAGGGGAAGGGGGGATGTAACTGTATATGATCAACCAACAGTTATGAGTAATGATGTGTATAATATTCCCAATAACTACTCTTGAACCGACTCCAAAAGGACAACCCCACTCTCCTCACCAACTTGTAAGAGATGTATCTATAAAGATCAGCACAATGCCAAAATAGGTGTGAGATATCCTCACGGTGTGCCAACAGTCCAACACACCATGCATATTCTAGTGGAAACGTAGCTTGTACATTTCGCTGGAATATGTCATCAAGATTGATCTTATCCAAAAACATAGCCCAAACAAAAGCTAGAACCTACAAAGGAGCCTTACATTTCCAAATGAACCTCGTTACCAAAGAGAGGCACTCCCGTTCCCAACCATCCAAGAGTTTGGTAATCCTAGAAACTACAGGCTCCGCAATGACAAGGAGCCTGAATTATCACCGAATGATACACCTAGGTAACTAAGACGACATGTTGAATCACACCAAAGGAATAGCTACCCAGCTAGCAAATTTATGCAGTATAAGTTGCCCAATATTAATACCATCCACTGGACACTTGCGCAGAACTATTTTCTCCCATAATAATTCAAAAAATTTGGTAGCTTACTTATTCAATCAATAACGAGGGAAAATGTATTTTATTCACTTGAACTTGAAATCCACATATCATCAAGTTCGAACTATTGAAAAAGAAGGACCAAATACAGCTTATGTGATGAGATATGGGTCATACAAATAGTTGGTCATGCCAATTGGTTGGAAGAATGCTGGATAAGTATATAGACAAGTAATGAACAAAGCATCTCAAAATAGCAAGGAACGCAAAATGCAATTTGTGGAACTCTCCTTGGTAAATAATGAGTACGCCATGAAAATGTAGTATTTGATATCTTAGACCATATCAGTAATTTGTCCACGAAACAATAAAATTCAGGATACATCATTGCCTCATCGGCAATGCATTACTTGGAGGAACTCCAAACTTCACAATTATACTTACATGTAAGTTTTCTACTTAATCACCAACTAATGACTGGCACAATTGTTTAAATTGTGGCAAACACACACACACGCACGCACAAACACGCACGCGCACACACAATATCCACAAGAAGAAGAAAATAGTTAATAAAAATGCAACCTCATTCCCAAAAGTTCTAAAAAAAAAAAACTTCATTCAGGACGGCTTGCGCCTCATGGAAACAATCAGGTAAACTGTCTACAGACAATCAATAAACACTACCTGCAAGGACTAGACTGCCAAACAGAATCGCACCCGGGAAAAAAGTTATACTTAGAAATGGCAAATTAACAAACAAGCTACCAAAAAAAGAAAATTCAAACAGAGAGGCTTGTTGGGATAGATGATCCATTAAGCACAGTAAAATGACAAACCTCGCCAAACTTTGTTTCGGATGAAGAGCTTGCTTCAGAGACCCTGAACATATTTCAATAAAAAACAGTAGTTATGTAGAGATGGACTTTAAAAGTCAGTAACCTCTTATGTAATCAGCCATACCTTGTATCAACACCCTTAATAAAAGTAGAAAAAACTCTGCATTTTCCATCTGTTGATGTCGTTGCCAAAAGAATCTACAAAGAATAAATAGAACACGCTAAAAGAAAAAGGCAAAAACCCTTAAGAGAATGAGAACCTTCCTGAAACTACTTTGTTAATCATGAGAAGAAGAATAGCAAAAATAAGAATGAATAGAAGTAGACACCATTCAGTGACCACAAAAGTTATCAAAGGCAAGGGATGCAAGGGGGTAGTTCAGTAACTCAGTTGATGGGAAGGTGGTGGTCAAAGGGCGAAGCCAGTGGTTACAGCTGATTGGAGGGTGGTAGAGGTGGTGTTTTGAGGAGAGAATTGCAATAAGATAGGTAGGAATAGCAATTTTTTTATGCTGACATGACATCATTGAAGTTTTCTTATAGGTTGAGAAAGAATTAGCCTGGAAGTCTGGAACTACACTCTCATATACAGAGTAACATATTAGAGGTCAATCAGAGATGCTTAAATAATGTAATCACTACCCCTGGCTGAACACGTTCAAAATCTTTGCAATGTGCAAGTGAGGCTCAGGAATAGCATAAATGCCAAAAAAAAAAGACTATCAAACATAAAAAGGCCTTACGTTGTTGGGATGCCAGGCAACACTTGTCACAGAAGAATTGTGTTTCTTTCTTATAAGTTTACTGACCCACCTGCAACAGCACAAAAGGACAAGATTATTACAGGTCAAACTAGTTAACAGCCCATTTATAAAACTCCGCATTGGATCAGTGATAACAAGATTATTACCGGTCTAACTAGTTAACAACCCTAATCGCTTAACTTAATATTCATCTCTTTTTTATAGTTTGTCCCTCAATGCATGGTACATATATTTGAAATCCCAGGTCATGGAACCAATATAATGCAACTGACTTGTCACAACTATTATAATACCTGCGTCACAACAATGGTCAACCTAAGTATCAATTACTCCCTCCAATCATTTAGGTTGCTACATATCCAACTGTGCAATATATAAGAAAGAACAAAGATACAAGAGTACAAATGGCAACAAACAATTTGCTTTACTATCTTGCAAGTGGATGAGTCAAATAGATGTATTTATCGGCCCAAGTGGTGGAACCCAGTTACTTTACATTAGGGCGTAAGGGTGTTCTGGTTTCTTAAGATATCTTTTTTTCCACATAACAAAATATGAATTAAAATGAATGGACGAAAAGGAATATGTAGCAAACCCAAATAAAATGGAGGGAGTACTAAATCTAACCACATATCTGGAGGGAGATCTAACTGGAGGGAGGTCATACACAAAATAAAATGTAAACCAACCTTCATGCTGCCATATAAATAGGAGAGAGAGGGAAAAAAAGGCTGATATATTTAGATGCATATGGACACCCGGGGATTTGGGCGGGCGTAGGGAGGCACGTCCACACCACATTTTTTGAGAAATGTAGATACTTTCTCTCTTCCATTGAGTTCTTTACATATTCCGTTTTGGGCAGTTCCATTTGATTGTTTACGTTTCTATTTTTGGACCAGTTCTGAGCTTATAATGACCAAACTGCCCTTGCTTTTAATTAACACAAACTCACCCTCTTCAACCCAAGTGCCCAACCCAAACCGAACCATCGACCACAATCAACACCACTGACACCACCGGCCACCACTGAAGTCGCCGGCCACCAGCCACACCCACCGACTACCTCTGAAATCTGTACCCACCAGTTAGACTCCCCTCGTTAGAATCACTATCAACCATGAATCGACCACCAAACACCACCTCTATGTACAACCTCCTTCCTCCACCATAATCATTCACCATTAAAAAAATAAGCACCACAAATCAGCCGCTAACACTATCAAAGTATGTCTCTCCGGCGACCACCACGATATTCACCACTCGCCGCCCAACGCGAGCAGCCTAAAACATCCACCATTCACTTTACCTGCGCAGCCGCCCCCTGCTCTTCTCTACTTCTGCCATTAATTCGTCACCGTCGGTACCGACAATCAAAAACCATCGATTCATGGTTGAATTTTTATTTTTTTTAAAATATAGATCTATTGACCAATGATGATGATAATAATAATAAATAATTACATAGTCTTCTTGTCCGTTGGGCATGGAAGTGAAGGGTGGGTAAAGTGAAATCAGTGGTTGAAACCAGAAGGAGAGTGGGAAGGTGGAGGGTAAAAGGGCAAATATTACAATGTACACTAAGACCCCACCTAATTTGAGCTCTCCTAAAAACTAGTGCAAAAAGCAAACATGAACAACTCATGGAATGGAGGAAGTATATAGCAATCAGTCGTGACATGTAACATAAAAGCTTCCTTGCTCTAGTGGTTAAATTATTGTTCAGTGAACCTATGCACTCCGTTCGACTCCCATGAAAGCAGAGAATGTTTTAAATTTTTGACATATCTTTTCACTCAGATGCTAAACTTAAATAAAATGTGATCAATAGAATTCGAACCTTTGGCAACTCCGAATTATGGTGAACTTATCACTAAACTACTATTTATTGTAATATGTTTATTAACCGCACATAATTTTTATTATTAATTTGATTATGCGTTCAAAACCATTTTTCTTGGTGCACTAAATATTCAAAACAATGGGTGATAGCAAAATACAATATGAAAACATTTTATCCTCTCAAAATAGTAGTGTTATTTTAGAACATTGGACAGTTAAGTTCTAGGTTAGAACAAAAGAGTAAATTTTTTTATTGGGTACAATTTTATTTTTAGGGGGAAAAAAAAAAGAAAAAAAAAAGTCTATTTCAACATGAAAGTCAACTATTGGGGAAAAAATGTGCCCCCAACCGTGACATCCTCATCCATCACTAATTCACTACTTATGGATCAACCTGAAAAACAAGATAGATTGCTTACCTGAAAAACAAGATAGATTGCTTACCAGTTATTGTCTTGCTCATAGTAGCATATACACACTGTTTTTGCACCACTTCCAACAGCAAACTTGTTTTCTGACATATGGAAGTGGAATGTGTTAGGGTCTGGTATCCAATTTCTGTAAAGCCCCAAAAGGTGGGGGTGGGAGAAGGGGGTGTTAGAATTCCAATATAGTCGTCAAACTAATGTTTCTTGCAGATATGCACGCTCGATTATATGCATTAGAAGGATGGGGGAAAGAACCATATGCAAAGTAGCAATTAAACAATAGTCTTGCCCACTCAAAAACACTTCAGAGACCTTGATTGATGCACAGAAATAACTAACTTGAGGATGGTACATTTGATGGGAGAATCACTAGTCATTCCCCTTACCCGCATATTTATGCCATCTGTCAAAGAAAAAATTGATGCGCGGCGAATCTCTCCGGTCCTCAGTGTATATAGCCACTAACTTGGACTGCACGATTGCACGTTATTTGTAACAACCCTTTTTTTATCACACGAGTTACTATTAATCACATAGCGATAGTAAAGGGACCACTGCATACTGTATTGATTCAAGTTATTACTTATTACAGAAGGTTCTCCAGAACTAATGCTCGGGGCGTAATTACAGCTTCTTAGTGTAAGCGTATTGAACAACCTTTTTCACCACATGGGTCATTGTTAGCCACAGTAACAAGTGAAGGAATCAATGTATCATGTGTTGATTGGAGATATTTGATTAGGTTCTCTACAACTGATGCTCCCATTCTAATTTATAGCTTCCTAGTGTGAGCATATTAGAAGGAAGTACACAATAAAGCATTGTGTGACTCTTAAGGGTCATATGTTTCCAGAAATCTCATGTGCAAGAAAGGGCTAGTATAGTGTTAACTACTAAAAGACCAAGCTCAGTTTGTGAAGACTGAAGCTTAAGCACATGTTCAAAAATGCCATGTAGACTTTTTTTTACGAGAAAAATACCATGTAGAGGAAGAAAGAAAGCCATCTATAACAAATGTGAGTTGGCATGACATGAATAACCGAAGCATTACCATTTAAAATTTACTAGCATACCTGTTGGACTCCATTGCACACATAGAGCAGCACGATTTAGTCGTAGAATAACAAGAGTTGGCACCCACTCTCCTGCTTCTTGGTTCCAAACATACCTGAAAAATCACTCAGCAAATAGAAATATTTCCATCAAACTAAGAATTCTAATAACTGTTCGACCATGGACATATAACTCCAGATCAAGTCACTCACGAATTTCGATCATGCGACACAGTCACGATTTTGTTTGTTTTCGAACTCCAATCTATGCCACATACAACTTGATCATGCTGTTGCCAAAGAAAACATGAAAGAACACAGTCATATCAGCTTAAACAGGTGTAAGAAAACGAAGACCGTAAGCAATCTAGAAAAAACGGATCCTGTTTGTGTTTTCTAAAAATAGAAATTTAAGTACTTGTATGCATGTAATGTCCAGGATTTCATCATATAAGTTTTCAGCTTCTTCTTTTTCACTTTTCCATTTTTAGGAAAATATTTCTTTTGATTATAATAACAGCCTCCCTTCATCAATATAGTTCTTATAACTTGAATTCAAGAATAGAAATTCATCCTACCTTCATGAGAACATGTACCCTATCCCACTTGCCCTCTGATAATTGATAAATATGAACTTCTTCGGTGTTGGGGCATAAAGCAAGCACTGCAAGGACAGATATGTGGCTTAGAGAATTGAACTCCGTGACAGAATTAAGAAAGGCTAAAGCAACAGAAACAAAGCGCATGTTTTAACAGAAAGAGACATTCCCTCCATCTCAGAGTTTTCCCATTTTCCTTTTATGGCAATTTCACAGTGTATTCCAATTCTTTCCATATTGGTGTTTTTTAGGAAATTAACTTGCCTTGATGACAATCGCAAAATTAAATCAATGACATTTCTAAATACTTTGTACTCCCTCCTATTCATTGGAAAAGCACCATTTCAATTTGGACCAAATATAAAGGCAAGTGGGTGAAATAGAGGCAGTTTACTAAAATATCCCTCTCACTCACCCCATCAAACACAAGTTCACATGAATCACAAGCACAACCCCGTAATTATTGCCCACCCAGAAAGGCAGCAACATACCTTACCACCACTTCTGACCCACCACAGCCCACCCCCGTCACTGACAAAATTCCCACCCACCGCTGGCGTCACCTCCCTCTTTCCCCACCATAAAACCCTACCATCTCTCTCTCACAACCTCAACTCCACTGCCCCACCTCCCTCTTTTGTAAGAAAAATAGTGACTTATAACTTCATTTTTTTCCTTCAATAGTATAACATACCATGGTTTCTGATTTTATATGTAGGTGTCTAGTAAGAATTATAAGCAGTGTATTTTTCGAGTAATTCAAAACTACCTCGCTTTAAGATAATGACAAAAAGACAAAGGGCGTATGATCCTAATATTTAGGGGCCCGTTTATAATTTTGCACAGGACCCCCGGCCCCCAAAATCTCATCAATGGCCTTGGACTTAAGATCTCATGACTAGCCATAATAACCACTAATCTCACCACTTAATAATTAACCCACCCAGTTATACACCCTCGATCTCTCCTCCAATAATAAACCACCTTCACTATCTTCTCCATGCAACTTGCCCACCCCACCTTCCAGACCAAATGACCAACTGGCCTGACTGACCACCCCAAACACCCTTTTATGAGTTAAACAAGGCCACAGGAATGGGCCAACAATGTCATGCTTGGTATTCTTTGTTCGTGCCACTGTCTATAATAGTATCACCAGCATACGCTCAGAAAGGGTGTCAATAATTTGACAAGCGAGTTGGCCAGCATGCAGAGAAATATGATGGATCTGTCTAAGGAGTGGATTGCCTATTCTTTGTTAGTACATTCAAATAATATGTCTACTTAAACCGGTGTGAGCAAAAGAAATGAGAAGAAAAATGGGGGGAGACCAAAAACAACTCCCACCGTCCCCAACATTCTTATTGGTTACATATCTCATATTCCAGATTGTAATTTTCGGCTTCTTTAAAAGTGATCAGGAAACCGTAGGCTTAAGACATTCCAAGAATTTATAACGAACAACACATTAGAACTATAAGAACTGATCTTTCACCGAAAAATTGAAAACTGATTTCTAGTGACTAACATTAAACACGGGAACTATTAGCCTCAAACCTTCAGCAATCAAAATGACAAAACGATTTATATTGACTTAAAAACTCCCCTTCTGGAAATGCTGCTTTCCCCCAAACATGTCTGCTGGGTGAAGCCAATATAACATGAAAAAAAAAATCCATCCAAATCCACCACAACAAAACTACTAGTGTACACTTCAAGAGTAACTTCACCCATTCACTCTTTCCTAAGCCCCAAAATCTCATACCCATAGAAATATGCGACAACTGACAAACCAACAGCTCCCTTGTGGTAGCATTACCAAGTACCTCAAAGGTTTCCCGACTATGGCCAGATAAGGTGGTCGAGTGTACGCCTTATTACTCGTGTCGGAAAGACACAAGACAACGAACGAACCATAATGAAGAAAATTGTACTAAGATTTCATTAACCGACTATTACTTCACAATATAAGAGGTGCATCCATTTTTATACTCTTATGAGCCTTACTTTTCCCTATCACATTGCATCGACGCTCGATAAATGGGTTGTATTTCTTTTTATTATAAAGTAGCCGTCATCCGATGCAATTTTCAACCCAACTTTCATTTAGGGTGTGTTTGGATTGAGGGATTTGGAGGGAAAAGAAAGGAAGGGAAAGTAGGGGATTTAAAATCCCTTATTTGGATAGCAAATGAGGGTGGAGGGAAATGGAGGGGGAGAGATTTGGAGGGATCCAATTTCCCTCCTCCAAGCCTAATCAAAATCTCTCCACAATAGACAAGATTTGGAGAGAAATTGTATCCAAACACCCACACTCCATTCCCCCTCCCCTTCCCTTCTCTCCCTTTCCCTTCCCTCCTTCCCCCTCCCCTTCCTTTCTCTCCACATTTGCTATCCAAACACACCCTTAGAGTCATCTAGAAACAACCTCTTTGTATTAGAAACACAGGGTTAAGGTCGTGTGCATCCAACGCCCTAAAACACCCAAACCCCCCACCCCCACCCCTACCACAATTTGCGAGAGCTACTGACGCACTGGGGTAATCAAAGATAAATGAATATGAGTCTTTGGCAAGTGCAATAGGATGTCTGCCAAACAGAAGTGTAGCATAAGATGCTACCCAATTCCCAAAGAGCAAAAATCACCTCCATTTATAAATCTAACAAAAGATTATCAGCTCTAGTAATCTAGTATACGCATTACGACGAATCACAGGTATTAAACATAAACTCATGATGGGCAGTGTGGAAAGATGAATATACATCCAGGAAACAAGTAAACATTCCCAGAAAACAAGGATCAACAATCGAATGAATCGCATATATATAGAGCTTATGATAATTGAAATTGAAAAAAGAGAAGCATACTAGAATGGTCAGGATTCCAAGCATGGCAAGTGATGCATTGAGCAAACTTATGAGCGGAAACTGCACTCATTTTCGCTTAATAAGTTTACAAAAGGGGATCTGGGTTTCTGAGGAATTATATTATAAGGATGAATGATTGATTAAGAGTGTAAATTGGGATCTAATCGCTAATTTGATTTGATTGGATTTGGATTAAATTGGCTTCAAAGGAAAGATTGAAGAGAGAGAGAGAACGAGAGAGATGGTGGACTCAGACTTGGCTCCCGGGAAATCACTCACTCTTTACGGAGTACGGACTACTTTTTAAGCTTTCGTGTAATGGTTACTGTCCAACGCGTAAACCGATTTTTGTCGTACCTACCCATGTGATAAAGGTTTTTTTTTGTTTGGATGACGTGAGAAACCGCAACCACTACTTTTGATATGCATTGGGCAAACTCCCTGGTATACGTAATAGTCTACAAACCACGTATACCATTTTAGCCGTCGAGAGTGACAAATTCGAAGTCTACAAGGCATTGGCTCGGCTGAAACTAAGGTTTTGTTTGAAAGATACGAGTATATTTTTTGACGAGAGAAGTTTCAGGTAGCTTATTTTTTATAAAGGGCCATTTTGGACTGGTCACAAATTATCATAAGTATAACACTGACCTTACCATTATGATTACATTTAAACATAAAATGATCACATATAGCCGTCGAATTTGCGATTACTAAAAGGGTACAAGTTGTAATGGGCCCGGATATGAAAAAAAGGAAGGAAAGTGAAGTCCAAACCAAAGTTGGAGAAATTGAGTATTAGTTTCCCTTTTTGTATCAAGTTTAGCCATGGAGTTTGAGTTAAGCAGCAGTATCCCCATTTTCTTACAACCTTCCTCAATCCTTTTCTCTTAGCACTTGTTCTGAAACTAAACCAGTTCACTTCTTCTTCTACTCTACAGGTACTAATTCTTCTTCACTACTTAGTACTAGTATATTCATCATGTTTAGGTTTTATGATTTTTCTTTACTGCTGATATTTTGATTATTTGTCGTTGTAACAACAGTATTCATTCTTTTTCTGGCAACTGCAACCGTCGTTAACCGGAATAGATTGATCGTTTTCTAGGCAGAAATTGTTAGTTGTTTTACTTTATTCAGTGCTAGAGTTACGGATTAAATTGACTGCTTTTCCTGCAATATTCAACTTACGAATATCTCTGATGTTGTGGTATTAGACTTACGGAATGAATTGACTCGTCACTCATGCGCGAACAACGTTAAATTTAGGGATTCCTTGTTGTTCATCAAGAAAGGTCATTCACTGAAAATGTTCACAATCAGGTTTTAGACTCGTGGAGTAATTACGATGGATCAAATGTGCTTTATGGCTTCTGAACATGTCTAAAGTGTCTGTGCATAGTTGAACTGGGATCCGTTGTTGCATAATGGCCTGGATGAACACATGTCTGAGTAATAGTGAAGCTCATTTCCACCTAAATCTTATATTTATGAAACTCGGATCAGAGTGAAGTAGCAATAACAAGCAAGATCTTTGAGCTCAATGTAATAACGCCTGGTTATAGTTTTTGCACCTCAGTTGTTTTAGTATCCGTATATTGTTTTTTGTACCTTTCTTCCATGCTATGTTATTTTGTATGAGGCTTTTTCGTAATGTTTAAAGGATGAACTCATTCTGCTACCATATAGAAATATAGAAAATTCCTGGGTTCGCTTCTGAGAAGTCTTTGCTCTCTGATTTTTTACCTACAGATTTTGGGGGAAGAACAAAGGAAAGATGATTCCTCTGAATATCAATGTCACTACCCCTATTCTTCTTCCTTTTTTAGTACCTCGTTCCTCTCCTATTCTGCCGTCCTTGTCTCTCTCAAATGTCAAATCCACATCAGGAACTCACGCCCAAAGAGGAAGAGGATTATGCAGGGTGGACCTTAACCCGGACGCTTCCATCACCATCGCTATTGGCGCCTCTATGTTGAATACCTATTTTTTCGGCCATCCTGCCGCTGATGTTGAGGATGCTGCTGACGATGACGACTCTGCTGTGAGCTCCACTGACGCCAGATTCGCTGTCATGACCATCATAAGTGTCATCCCTTACTTCAATTGGTTGGTATGCACCTGCTCTTACCTAACTTTTACTGCTCTTTCAATATCATTGTTTTGCTGGCGATTAAAATGGGTGTTTGCCTTGATAGAGCTGGGTGTTTGCGTTAATGGACACCGGCAAGCGTCGCTATGCTGTTTATGCACTTGTTTACCTTGCCCCTTACATCAGGTTTTTTCCTTTCGTTAATTTGTAATCATCACTCATGTATTCCACTCTTGCACCGTAGAACCATAGCTCCACTGCATCTTCTAATATGTTGACCTAAAACCGATGCAAGTCTCGTGGTTGTATACTTGTATTACACATTTCTTTGTTACTACATATTGCACACTTGCTACTTCTTACTGATTAATTTGAAGAAAAACTGTTTCTCATCGTACAGGACTAATTTCGCGCTGTCTCCAGATGAGAATTGGCTGCCTATTGCAAGCATTGTTCTTTGCATCATTCATATACAGGTCAGTTAGTCATCATTGTCGCATTGCTTCACGAACAGTTTCATGATCCAAGTATCCAACACATTTATCATCTTGCATTCTATGTTCACTGCCTTGCTTTTGTGTACCCTTTATTGACGTCTAATAAATATTTGAAATTTAGCTAGAAGCAAGTATTAGAAATGGTGATCTTGAAAGTTTCAACTTCTTCAACGAGATTTGGAAACGTCTTGGCTTTATTAACCTAAAGAAAGACAAGAAAGACAGCCAACCTAGAAATCTAAGAAAAAGGCTCGAAGAGGTAGTTCCCTACCTTCATGTTCAACTTCAAGCTCCGTATGTCAATTGGATGTTTTTTAACTGTATTGAAACTATATTAGCAGAGAAGACAAGACAATTTGAACCTACCTTTGGGGCGACATCCATCTATGGATGAGATGGGAGATTGGAATGTGCCAAGGCCTTCTGAAGATGCTGAACATGTCAAGGAAGATACCAATCTAGATGACGGAAAAAAACACTAAGGAGTTGGTTCAGTGATACTTTGCACAACAGTATTGAAGACAGTTAAAAGGGATTAACTTGTTGAAAACAGATTACATACATGCTCGCTTTGTTTTTAGCGGGTTCTGAAAAATGATTTCATAGGCTTAGCAAAAAGTAACGAGTTCTGCTTTGTTGAATATCGTGAATATAAAACTTCAGAGGGATAAAATTTCACTTTTACATTCATCATATGTGTTTCTTTTCCTCCCATTTTTGTGATAATCTTGTAATGGTTTATAAATTAGTCTTTTTTTAATCAGAATATTTCCTATGTTCCTAACATTTTGGTTCTTCAGTCTTCCCAGTATATTAATGACCGGTTTTTTTTGTTTCAATTGACAAGTACTGTGTACCACTTTATGATATTGCGTTGAAATTTTTGCCCATTCGACACCATGCCCTTAATCCTTAAACATAGGACGACTATGTGTGGCATACTGGCTTTAATAGTTCTGACGGGTAGTTTGTTAGTTAAACAACATAAATATGCATTGTCTTGGTAAAATTGCCTACGTCTTCTCGTATTATGAACTTGTCTCATTTAGCTAGTTAGCTAGTTAGCTACAGATCGATAGATCATGATAAAGGGATTGCATTTGCATGCACTTGAACATTTACTTTTCACCAAAACTTGTATGATTTCCCAGCTGTTGATTCAGAACGTAGCTCCTGGTTTCTCACTCCTGCTTGTCAAATATTGCTGTTTGTACCATTTAGAAAATAGGAAATGTAGAACTAGCATTTCCTCATTGTCATGTTCCTCCATTCTGTTTTATTGATAGGGCAAAGAACTTAGAATTTTTGTCTGAAAGAAGATCCCGAGACAAAGAATGCTCCATCCAGAGTCCTAGAGCATGCCATAAGAAGCTTGCTGAGTTTAGTTCCAGAGGTAAGCTCAGAGTAAAACTTACAAGTTTTGTAAGTTCTGGCACTAAAATTTCATTGCAATGATTTTTGATGATTGTTACTACTAGTGCTTGACGTTTAAGAAGTTATAGAGGACCGAGAAAGACCTAGGATGTTCTTGTTTTTTGCATTTAGAAGGGTTCCAAACTTCTGCATTTGGATATCAGCAAGCTCTTCCCTGATAAGCTATACCCATTGAGAGTCATTTTTTAACTTATACGACAAATCCTTGTATTTGTTTTCTTTCCCATTTAATCCTTCACTCTATTGTCAACTATGCATTCTTTATACCGCCATTGCTGCCTGCATCTTGCTGCATTTATGGGCACTCCTTTAACCTGCTTGAGCTTCAGTTTCTAAGTCTGGATAAGCCGATTTTAGGTTGGAGGTAAAGCTTGAGATTTGCGTTGGGTGACAATGTTGGCTTATCCTCTCTTTGTACATCATGAGGTCACATCCCTGGCTTTGCCTCAGCCTCCTAGTTTTTTGGATGTCTGGTGGCACTGTGTTTATTTTCATTAAAGAACCATGAATTCGGTATTGTTCTAGTGCATGTGTTATAATTTAGATTATATATACTCAGTTAATAGATGTCTTTCTTAGTTGCAACGTTTTTAGCTTTATTGCCCTGGCTTGCCCACTCTATTTTTGATAAAAGTACATGTTTAGGCGGCGTCATAATTACATCCTTCTCGTTTACCCTCTCGTGATGGGTTCATTTCTTTCTTCTCCTGTTTCTCTCCCCTTTCTATTTTCTCTATCTCCCTACTCCTTTTACCTTTGTCTCTTTGACCTCCTTCAGATCGTAAGCTGTTTTTTCATTGTTTGGAAAAAAAAAAACTTATGCTGTTTTTCGGTTTTTCCCTTCTTCATTTTGTCTACTATTGCTGTCTTTTTTTCTGTAAATGCTTGTTTCACACATGCCCTTATTTTGGATTTTCAATTTTAATTAAACTACTCTTTGACTTTTCCATTCCCAATGAAGCGAAAGATCATTATTCTTTAGTTTTGGATTATGATGGAATAAAACAGTACAACTCATTAAACTGGTTGTGATTCTTTTATTTGTGAAGTAGAGCAATCATTAGATGCTATTCTCGATGTAATTTTCATTTATGGTCATCTGAAACAGCATGTTTGTGCTATCGACATAGGGGTAAAGTTGTTTACATTTGACCCCTCCTTGCTTCGCAATTTGAGGGAGCCTTTGAGGCACTTGGGTAATGATATTGTCATTGTATTTTACTATCTCTTGATGATGATTTGGTGCATCTTCAATGGTTTTCGATCCCGATTTCATGCTTAATATGCCATTGTTTGTTGCGGGATTTGGATCCCCCATGTTTTAAGACTCTAAGACAACTATTGGTTCCCCTGCTGAGAAAGTGTGCGTACCCCCTTTTAACCCCTTTTATTAGTCAAGCTTCCTTGATGCTTCTGCAAACGTAAGTTCTAGGCGTGGGGGGCTAGCAGGTGACAATCGGTAATACTGGGAGGTGTATGAGTACGACAATCTTGTTGCGCACGCAAAAGCTTAGTAGATTTTCTAATGACCTTGAACTGTTGTATTTTGCACCATGACTCTTTTAAACTGCAATACCGGGAGGTTTATGAGTAGGACAATCGGTAATAGTTTTGCTCAGTTCTCAGTATTTTGGTCTGTACTAAGACAAGCAAGGTATATTAGTACATTGGTTTCTCATTCACCGAGTTGCTACTCTCTCTTGGCTTTAAATATGTTGATATGTGGTCTGAAAAGAATGCTATCTAATCAGCTTGGAATTTTGATTTTCATTTCCACTTGTGTGATGACGGCGGATGAGAAAATTGCTTTGCCGGGTGCCGTAGAATCCTTTTTCAAAGGCTCCTTTACACATTTGGGGTTTCGTGGACTCAGGCTTTGAGCTTATGTGATGAATAAATTCATCAATGTTGGAATGCTCTATTGCAACAAAAATTAGTGACCAATCTATATGCCTTTCTCACATTGCCAAGTATGTTTTTGTGTTTCGCTCCCCTGTTTGCATAGAATTCTTGTATTGTATGTCTCTGTTACCGCTACTAGCTCCTGCTAGAGTTCAGGATGGAAGTGTCACCTCTGGTGGGTGTATCCAGCTCCTTGGTTTCTGTGTTTGCGAGTCCTGTGTCAATATTTTCTGGCCATTTACGAGGTAAGGCAGTGTTGGCTTAATGTTACATGATGTGATGATAATAGCATACAATGTAGGCAAGGTGAATTTCCATGTGTATACGGGCTCCAAAAGGACTTCAAATGTATGTTTTTGGTGGAATATGGGGTCAAGGGATGCGCTCACCGGACGTTGAAGGAGTAATCTCAAGGATTTTTTGTACAACTTGGTTCTCCTCCGATCTACAAAAACATAACGAGGGAAAAAGAAGAAATAACTCGTGTATTTCTAATTTCTGTTTGAAAGTCGAAATTAATCAAGTTAGATTTAAAAACGGAAGAGACTAACATCGAGATTATTGCTTGCAATTATTCGTTTAAAAGAGTGCTGTTTTGTAGCTGTATTGTTGATAATTATAGGTATATACACTGTACACTTTCGAAGATGTTCAATTTTTTGTAATCCGACAATTCCGTCTTCATGGATGCTAGTAGAGCCTAGGAATGCTACTACTGAAAGAAAACATGAGAAAACAGTTCAAATAAACATCATTCAGATGGGTAAAGATGGTTGGATTATATTGCACATACAACAAATATCGTGCCTTGAATAGTTATATGGATGTACAAAAACATTAAAAGAGGGAAAAAGAAGAAATCACTGAGGTAGGCTAATAATACAAACTCGATTAAGCAACGCAAATATGGCAGTCACCTTTAGATTGACGACATCACTTTAGCAAACTTGCTTGGTTGCCAGAGAGCATTCAACTATGCAACTCCATCAGAACTCATAACATAAAGGAGAAGTTCCAACATCTGTACGCTTATTTGGTATGCCTTGAATATGGAACAGCTCCCTTGTCTCGTGATATTTGCCTGATTTGGGGCCTCATGACAGTTCGCTGAATGTGTACAGTAGGTTTCTTTACAGCGGCTCTATTTCTCATCTCCGCGCTACCAAGAAGGCATAGAAGACGAAAAAAAGTCAAATCCTAATGCTCAATATTTGTCCATACAAAGTATTTACTCAAACTTAACCAACACCACTATCCTGATGCCTTATAAGGCTTCCATCCATGGGAGGTAAGGGAGGCTATAAATACGTATCCATACCCCTCAAAACATAACGAAGTTGTTTTCAAGCAACCTATACTGAAAACTGTGCACAAAGTTGACCAAGTGCTGTTTCACAACACCTCAGAGAACCATTTTTCTTCACTACATGATATTCAGAAACCACAGGATTGTTTTTTTTTTTTCCCTCGCTCCACTGTAATGGATATCATTGAGCAAAATTTAATGGGAAAAATAAAATATTCATAAATGCTTCCAAGTTCAAGCAGCCAAGGAGGACTAACAGGGGAAGAAACACTAATCCTCGCTAAGGCTGCAATAGGAAGCAGTAAACTCTTGCATATCTTGATAGGAACAAATCCATTATCTCATATACACAATTTCAATCGACTTTACTGTGAAGTAGCAGAGCCATATATGAAAAATGTAAAGGATACCTGTATTCAACTTTTGCCTTTTTCATTATGTTGCTCTTCACATTGGAGAAAGTGCTTGAGGCTCCAAATGCTGAAAGTAACAATCATTTCAAATAGTGAAAATATAAACATGGAAAGGTGATTTGATTAAAACCGAATCTTATTTTGGAATAATGCTTAAAAACAAAAAATTGTTGTTCTGGTTTGGAATCGAAAAATACACGCCATCTGCAGTATTTTTTTTTGTCATTTTCACAGGCAAACACCCCCATTTTGACATAATTACGAACCAAAACAACAATTTCTATACCATTTTTCCCGAAAAACAATATTTCATTAAAACCACTGAATAACAGCAAAACTACCTCCACAAAAACTCCGTTTCTTAGAAGAGGGTGGAGCCTTTGCAATAAACTGGATTTGTCGACTTTGCTTTCCTACAATTGACATGTACAAAATTTCAGTATCTAAGAGCTCCTGTCTAAATGGCAATTACATTAAGGAGGAGACACAAACTGAGTGGAAATGGAATTACGGGCATTTTCATTCTTGAATGATTGTGCCAGTCGCTCTAATGATTGCTTCTGGATCTCATTCTGCTCCTTTAACTTTGCCTGCAAGATAATAGCATGACTTCAGATCTTGAATGATAATCAAGTTAATGGCATTGAACGTTTATTCAAACATGGATTAAAGGGCATAAGCTTAACGTCATTCCAAAAGAAGAGAGCAAAAAAGTGAAAGATAATTATGTGAAAATTTACACAAGTGGGGATTACCTGATACAGTTGCCTCCATTTATATGACACCCTTTGCTTTGCCATCCTGTCCACAGCTATTTCTACATTCTTTGCACCAAATTTTACCTCGTAGTATTTCTTCCAGAGTATATCAGTAATTGGAGTTAGATCCCTCTCCTACAAATGGAACATAAAACATGATTAAAACTAACTGAAATTTCAAGGACAATCAATTACAAGATGGGCATACAGGAATGATGCATCTTACAGTAGTAGCATTTTCAATATGCATTAACTCCTCCACTGTACAATGGGGTAAAATGCGCTCAAGAAGATGTGAATCTGTGGCGCCAACATCACCAATGTACTTAACATTATCAATTGCGGTTTGAACACACAGATCAACCAAAGATGGAGCCTTTCCATTTCCCTGTCTATTTCTGCCAGAAAAAAGTAAGTTCCTCGATTTCATAGTGCCAAAGCCTTCTGAACCCTAGAAACTGCAAGGATATAAAGTCAGAAGTTTCTGAATTTGTAGGCAAACAAAAGGGTTTTCAAAAAGAATGCAAAAGTTCACGGAAAGCGAAAAAGATAGAGCAGATGAAAGCATTGACATATATTGTGCAGAATAATATACAAGCATCAGGTTAGAATAGATTCAAGTCATTCAACACTCTCAAATTAGATCAGGACCATGAATACCTCCTAGGCTCCTATTGTCAATGCTATTACCTTTTAATCGAAGAAAAATAATAAGATATCGGATGTACAAGCCAAAATATTTTCAAAAAGCAGACCTGCTATGCTTCTATATATTCTGTACTGCGTAGTTTTCTGTTTGGGGAAAGAAAAAGAGGATGAGAGAAGGTAAAAAGAGTAGAAGACCTAAGGTAGCATCACGAAAAAGTGCATACATGACAAGTCTAGCACATACGAAGAAACTATAGTCGTTTGACAATCAGTGCGGAGAGCAAATCAAATGAATCGGTCTAAATTTAAAGGGTCGACAGAGTTGGAGACGGATCAGTTCGGATAAGATTCTATCGGTAAGGGCTTTTCGGATTAGCTCGGTTTAGTACAAAGAGAGTTTAGTTTTGCAACCCAAGGACAACTTTATAGTTGAATGCACTCAAAAAGCTTCTCTAGCACTTTGCATCCGATTATTTGAATAGTTAAGCTTTTGGTATCTGTTCTTAGTCCTTTTCTTTCAATTATTCTTGTACTTACCATATCTTTGTTGTTAGTACCGTTTTGATGATGAGTAGATAATTTCATTCTAGGGTTGAACGAAATCAGCTGTTAGGATTAGAGATTTTCATCGAAATCTTGATCTAATTAATCAACTTTACCCAAAATTAATTTTTTTTTATTATAGAATCAGGTAATTAAAGGCCTAAATTAGTTAATTGAAGCTGACAACTCCAAACTCCGAACTCCGAAATCCGACTAAAGTGTGAAATTTGAGGGATTAGAAGTCGAGAACGATAACATGAGGTTGATCAAACATGAAAGCAGCAGGCTGAAGATATAGAATAACCAAATTCAAACAACAGCTAATCGAATTATCTAAAGCATCAATCCCTAGTAAATACTAACTTGTACGAATTCGCCAACATCATACACAATTAAAATTTCAGCTTCTCCAAGATTAGAGTTCTCTAAATTGTGATTACAATCATTAAATTACAATAAGAACAGAAAAGCGCAACAATTATTAAAAAAAATTGGAATTAAACACAAGAATCTGAAAATTAGGGTTTACAGCTGAAACACAATATCACAGACCAGGAATAATCGAAATTTAGGCTTAAAAATCTGAAAATTAGGGTTTACAGCTGAAACACAATATCACAGACCAGGAATAATCGAAATTTAGGCTTAAAAATCTGAAAATTAGGGTTTATACCTGAAACGGGAGAAAAAAGAAGGCTGGTATTGAAGGTGGTAGTCGTAGGACGGTGGGTGATACGATGAACGAAATAAGGCAAAGGTTAGACAGGAACGGAATCAGATGTGATCAACAATAATTTAGAAGGATTTGCTGAGGTCATAAAGCAGTAAAATTGGGCATGGACACAATTATACTTGGCAAAATTATATTTCAAAGCGTCTCCCTTTTGACGGGTCGGATCCGAAGACGGATAATGTCACTCACAAAACAAATAGGGGGACAAGGTGGGGGCACCCCCCACTTGCTTTCCTCTCTCCTCTATTTGGGCATTTTGTCTCACAAAATGGTACCCGTCTTCTCATTTGTGACGGATACCTTCCGTCACAAATGAGAATTTGCCATTATATTTTACCACATTCCCATCTATTTTATTCAACTTTACGAATAATCACCTATGACCTAACTTTCATGTTTATTCAACACCAATCTTACTTATTTTACAATTTTGTGACGGTTTTGCATATTTATTGACTCGATTTCATTTTAACAACTTCTGATCATTTTGATGATCAATAGCGCAACAAAATAACACAATAATCGACTCAAAAGTTAGATGACGATGGTTCAAGATAATGTTTTCTGGGTTAGTTTGGAGTGTTGTTTCAATTGATTTAATGTGAGTGAGTATGAAATGAATAGGGATTATGTGTAATTAGTACGGAGTATTTAGTAAGGGTAGTTTGGTTATGAAAATGATCGGAAGTCGTTAAAATGAAATTGAGTCGATAAATACACAAAACCGTCATAAGAATGTAAAATAAGTAAAATTGGTGTGAATAAACATGAAAGTTAAGTGGATATTTGTAAAGTTGAACAAAATAGGTGGTAATTTGTAAAAAAAAAAAAAAATGGAACATATTAGGTGGTAAAACATAATTTTGCCTTATACTTATGAATTAGGTAGCATTGACATCCCTCTTGACCAACGCATTCGTGTAGGACATCGATATTAGTGGAATACGCGCTAAAACGTGTTGGACACTTATAAAGCCGTGCGACTTTGTTCATTTATTTGGCACATATTCGACACATGTTCATGATATTTAGACACATCTTGGACATGTGTTCATGGTATTTGGACACATTATACTTATCAATTGGTTAATACTTCTACCTTGACAATTTTACTTATCGATTGGTTAATACTTATACATCAACTAATTTAATTGATAAAGTTATGAACGGTGATATTAATTATTAGGGTTCAAACCCTGTCAGCATTAATATCTTACTGAAACAGCTAAATCAGACACCTTTGAAGTTTTTAAAGAACCCGAGGATTTCAGTTACTCAAGCCATTATCTTAATCTTAGTGAAATGGCATTTTCAAACGAAAAAAATCCTTCAAGCTTACATTTTGACAATTTCTTGGTATTAGGGGAAAATGCTTTTTACTAATGAATTGCGCGATCATGACTGATAGCGAGGGATTTGTCGTCAATTCCCGATCAAAAACAATTTATAAAAACCCAAATTAAGTAGTATAATAAGGGTGTCGATCACAAAGATG
>VHZZ01001027.1:167963-183586 GCA_009801015.1 Silene noctiflora | reverse complement strand
CCTACGTGGACACCATTTTGATAATTATTTTCAAAACCGACCCAAAACGACAATTATTTTATTTTCGAGCATTATTTCAATAACGGATTCCATGTTTAATATATTTATGAACAAAAAATATTATGATATTTATAAAAAGCAACATATATAAAAAGAATTATAAAAAAGTTTTAACTAATTAATACATGAAAATTTAAAGTAGGAAATTAATAAATAAGTAAATAATCCAAAATCTTATTAATAAAATAAACATACAACATGATTTGATTCCTCATCCCATAATTGAACCAAACACAATGTATGAGGAATCGAGTTCCAAACCCATACCACCCTGGTTTGATTCCTGATTCCATACCGATACCGATACCTTTGTGCGACCCATACTCTTTGCTGAAAAAAACTTCGGTTTGATATATCGTCAGTTCAAAATGATATATAACGACATTCCTTAAACAAGGTAATGATATACCATATATGAAGGCGCATAACAATGTTTAAAGTACTTGAATATATTACATCCAATGTACAATCCTTTTTTCCTATAAGCATGGGTTAAGACTAGTCGGTGTAGATACCATTATTAGTGAGATCCATTCCTTTCTAAAATCACTAATTCTCATTTGCGACGTGTGTGAACACGTCACAAATGTTGTGACGTGAGACAAACTTGCAAGTGGGAGAGGCAAGTGGGGAGAAGCTTGTGAGACGTCACAAGCAAGACGGATTGTTCTAAAATAGTCTCATTCACTACATGATGCTTGTAGGTTAAACCTTTTTCCGTTTAAGTGGACAATTAGAGCTAGGGCAGAGCACGGATCGGATATCCAATTCAAAGTGTTAGTTCGGATCAAATATTCATATTAAAAATTCTTGAAGTTAGATATCCATATCCAAACCAATTTTTCAAATATCCAAAATAATCGGATCAGATGCGGATATCCATCGGATACCCATATTTTGGAATTTACTTAAATTAAGTTGAAAATACGAACATATTCATCGTCTTACATGATGATCTTTTTTAGTATTCTTAATCCAATGTTCTTGACATAAAATTTAAGTAACATTTACATATTTATCTAATATTTTAAACTTTAATTAAGTTTTTGTATTAGATAAACGGTATTTTCACGAAATTATACTAGAAAATTATAGTTTCGGATCAGATCGAATATCCAAATGTTTTAATTCTAATATCCATATCCAAACCAAAACCAAAGATTTCGGATCAAATATCCAAAAATTCGGATAAGATACGGATAAGATATCGGATCGATTTGGATAATCGGATTTTTTGCTCAGCCCTAAGACCATCCCCAAGCAAGGTCACCAACTGGGTCGTGACCTTGTTGGGTYGTGCTAATGACTCATTAAACTAGGATTAAGAAGACGATTTTGGTGACCTTGAATAACTCAGGGTCAATTTGTGACCTTGAGTTGAGACTTGGTGACCTTGAGTTGAGGTTGGTGACCCAACACATGTCATCCTCTCATTTGTTAGTAATTAATAATTGAAAAAGTATAAGAGTTTTTGGTGGGGTAAAGAATGTGGAAAATGAATCGAAAGTGAAAAATGATTGGATTGGTGACCTAGGTCGTGACCTTCTGGTTGAGAGGGTGAAAGTGGGTCAAGATAAATAAGGTGGGATTAAGGGCTAAAACGTTGGTGACCCAGTTAGCGTGACCTTCTGCTTGGGATGATCTAATTAGAGCACAATCAGGTGTTCAACTGCATAACATGGAGATAGAAAGAGTTGAAGGTTTTAGAGCACAATCAAAAGGTCACCTCCATAACATGCTAGTAGCTTGCAGCTCTTGAAAACTTCCGTTTCCTTAGCGACAAATCCTATTGCATATGTAATTCCTCCAATACGTGAAACAAATCGTCTTGCTTGTGACGGATAGCTTGTGACGGACACTATCCGTCATTAGCTGAAGACGGATAGTGTCCCTCTCACAATAAGGCAAGTGGAAGGGCAAGTGGGAGGAAAATGGAGCACCCCTTGGTTGATGAGAGAGGGACACTATCCGTCTTCAGCTTGTGACGGATAGTGTCCGTCTTCAATGAGAATTTGTGTACATGAAAATGTTGTATTCTCCATTTCAAACTAGCACATATAGTACATGGACCACTATATTAATGAGACAACCATTAGTTATCAGACAAGAAGAATGGGGATAGGAAAGTGGGATAGTCGGATAATAAAATCAAAGCGTCTCTCTTGTGATGGGTCGGATCCTTGTGACGGATAATGCCACTCACAAAACGAATAGGGGGACAAGGTGGGGGCACCCCCACTTGCTTTCCTCTCTCCTCTCATGGGCATTTTGTGAGACAAAAAGGTATCCGTCACAAGCTTGTGACGGATACCTTCCGTCACAAATGAGAATTTGTGTAAGAAAATTAGGGGGAGCATATGAACTACTTGTATACGCATTGATGCTAGTTTCAAGGTACTTTAATCAAACAAGTTAGTGTAATACGATTTTTAACCACGAGTTCGGGTGTTCGATACTCGTTCACAAGGAACAACTTTTTGAATCATTCATTTACCTTTTCGATAAACAATAACACCGAGAAAACTACTCATTGTTATTAACAATAGTCAATAGACTCTAATAGACTTGACAAAACTAACGAAACTCGAATGACCTGAACCAATATTCAAACTGAGAAGTTGAGATTAACCCATAATCTCAATTAACTCGATCTAATGTGATATGAGCCTTTTATTATTGCCGCGACTGATAACTTGATAATAATTGACCAAAAATTGATCCGAACTCAAATTGACCAGCACAACTTAACCGATATAACCTGAACCCAAACTAACTTAATCCGAATCCAATCTGATTGACCTGTTTTTACGAGATCTAACCCCACCAAGTTTATACAAAAACAAAAAAAATCTTCAAAGTCCCACCTTTCATAAGCCACTTCAAACTTCAAAGCTACTCATCCAACTCAATTACACTACAAAGTTGTACTCATTCTTCAATTGAAATTTCTTCCTCCCTTCCTTAATCAATTCATCAAAATTAAAACACAAGCCATTTCCCAAATTTCACTCCCTCTTTTCCTCCACATTTTCAGCCATTTTCAATTTACAATTCTTCCCTTCCCTCTCTCTTTTTTTTTTTTGTTTATCTCTATATCTTCTGCAGATATTTTGATCACTTACTGAGGTAATAATTTGCACAATTTTAGCTGTATTTTTTTTGTATTTACTACTTTTATTCGAATTATTATACTTAATTTTTGCTTTGTTGCTTAATTTTGATCATATTGGTTACTCCCTCCGTCCCGGTCATTTGTTGGCCTTTTCCATTTTTGGTGTCTCGGTCATTTGTTGTCCTTTCTATTTTAGTATTGCATTTGATGAGTAATTTTATCTTTCACCTTCAATTTAGTCCACTTGTCATGTTATAATTGGCTCATTCCTCTTTCTATGGTCTTTGTGCCAAAACCAAAGGACAACAAATGACCGGGACGGAGGGAGTAACAGATTATACTAATTTTGAGTGTATTAGTTTTAGTTTTGTTTAGCGTAGTGGTAATGAAGCCGCACATTGTACAACTCATTATAAGCCATCCGTTTACTTGATTATTCGACTCGGGTTTGGGTTGATACGTTCCTAGACGTGACGCTATAGTGGACTTTGTATCTTCCGATCTCATGTCGGCTTTTAATCCCTTTGTCCCCGTCATTTGTTTACCTTGACTAAAATACCTCTCACATTTAATATCAAAGGTAAATAAATAACTGAGACGGAAATAGTACTTTAGATTGCATCGGAATTATACACTGTTTTAGTTCAGATTGATTTAATTTATCTGTTAAGTGTATGAATTATAGTTGAACAGATCTAGTTTTTGCCTAGAAGTTGATTGATTACGTCTGCGTAATTGTTATAGCTAATATTGACGAGGTTTTAGCCTAGTGGTTGAGATGAATGCTCTTTGGACGATAGATTGCAGGTTCGGAATTTCCCCTTATGTTGTACTGACGTTCTGCCTCCTCTCATGCCAAAAAAGTAAAGTATTATACCTAATACGGAATTAAGGAGTATAATTCAATGATTGTAATTGGATGATGTTGACTTGCACACTTCTTTTATAGAAATGTACATTCGTAATTTTTGGTTATCCTCCAACGTACATCGCAATCGTAAAATAAATGTGTTTTTCCCGATTTACTTGGCAATGTTCTCACGTTTG
Source organism: Silene noctiflora (assembly GCA_009801015.1). Classification (NCBI taxonomy): domain Eukaryota; kingdom Viridiplantae; phylum Streptophyta; class Magnoliopsida; order Caryophyllales; family Caryophyllaceae; genus Silene; species Silene noctiflora. The sequence continues at coordinate 179,367 of VHZZ01001027.1, read as the reverse complement.
GGAATGCTTGATACAGAGTAATATTGTGGAAATATGGAGGAAGATGATAGGTTATCTACTTGTTTAGATTGAGATATATATTGTATCGTAGTGGAATTTGCTGATGGTTTATACTGCCTTTCCGTAATTTATGTAGGCTGATGTGGAGACCTGTATACGGAAGTCTCAGTGCTGCTCAATAAAGTTGGTTTGTGTCTGTCGTCGTCCTGTGTGGGGAATGTGTGGAGTTATGTGGTTCTGGGTATCATGTATAATGCTTATTTTGGGGGGAAGTGAAGTAATCTCGACTTCCGATTACTTGGTTGGACTAGGAAGCTATGACATTACAGGACCAGCTGCTGATGTGAATATGATGGGTTATGCTAATGCAGAACAAATTGCGTCGGGGCTCCATTTTAGACTGCGTGCGCGTACTTTTATAGTCGCTGAGCCACAAGGAAATCGAGTAGTTTTTGTGAATCTCGATGCTTGCATGGCCTCACAACTCGTTACAATTAAGGTGCTTGAACGGTTGAAGGCGAGGTAAATTTTCTCCGAGTTATTATTTTGATAGATCCATCGAAAAATTGCACCTATCTAAATATGCTTTGGAATATTTGCTGAGTAGTAAACTGTGAGCTTCGTGAATTGTTGACCCTTTAGATGCTAGGTTTGCATTGCAATGTTTGTAAAAAAAAATTAGGAGCATTGTATTGAACTTGTCAAAATTAACTACTTAAACATTTGCTCCTTGATTGGCCAATAGCTCGTTATCGGTTTGCAATTACATATGAAATAGGCGTACACGCATTTAATATGTATTAACAGGAAATGATCCTGTATGCAGGTATGGAAACCTGTACACTGAAAATAATGTTGCTATTAGTGGAATCCATACTCATTCTGGTCCCGGAGGTTATCTGCAATATGTTGTATATATCGTCACGTCTCTTGGATTTGTACGCCAATCATTTGATGCTCTTGTTGATGGCATTGAGCAAAGTATTATATTAGCTCATGGAAATTTGAGACCAGGTTCCATTTTTGTGAACAAAGGTGAGGAAAGTTGTCACTTGCGTAGGTTTCTTCTTTGCTTTAGCTCCGTGTCTATGCTAGTGCTTGCTGATGTTACTGATCAGGCCAGGTTTCCACTGATTCCAGAATATAATATCACTAGCACTCTACCCCCTCCTCTTCTCTGTACTTACTTGCGATGGGTCGCTGTCTGCCTCTGTTAGTCGCAACAGTTTAGATACTGTTGACATGTGTGGCATTAGGTTTTATGGCTGAGCAACGTATTACATGCCATGAGACAAGGTTTAATCACCACTTCTTGGGGGACGAAGATGGCTGGGAGGCGTGATATATGTTTTTAGGATTTCTATCGAGTATTAGCTGATCCGTTATTTGTCTAATGTATTCATTCACTGGTGAATTGATAAAATTTCTAGGTTTCATCTTTGGAGTAACTGAGAAAACATGATAAATTCATAATTATGGTTATTTCCTTTTTAAGGCTGTCACAATGGGTCTGATAATTTACTTTTATAATGCTGTGACACTACTATTGATGTGATCCGCTTACAAGGCTTTATACTGTTTTATGATGTTAGCAACTTCATATTATTTCAGTGGCCCCATTTGCCCCAACGAATCGTAAAGCCTAAAAAGCTTAAAAAGTTGTAGCAAGAATTTTAAATTTTCATGCATTTGCTTCCTGCTTGTTAACGTCTCAGAGTACACAGTGGCGGAGCCAGGATTTGAGTTCAGGGGGGGCGGATGGTTAATAATATAAGGGACACTCGGAAAAAATTCGAAAAATTTAACTAAAAACTTCGAAAAACTCAACCGCCAGGGGGGGCGGCCGCCTCTGCTAGCCCCCCCCTAGCTCCACCACTGAGAGTACATCTCAGGACAAAGAGTCCATGTGAACGTAAAATTTGTGAGCTTATTTATTATGATGGCAGCGCCCACCCCATTTTTCTTCTTGATCCGTTTTTCTGCTTTTACTATTTTTGTCAGTTACTTTGTTGAGGTGACGTATTTCTGTCTACATTTTCTCACATGCTTTCACGCTACATTGAACAGGAGAACTTCTTGATGCTAGTATCAGTCGCAGTCCCAGTGCCTACTTAAATAATCCATTTGAAGAACGCAGCAAGTACAAGTATAATGTTGACAAGGAAATGACTCTTTTGAAGTTTGTAGATGATAAGTGGGGCCCAGTCGGCAGCTTTAACTGGTTTGCTACCCATGGGACTTCCATGAGCCGTACAAATGCTCTGATAAGTGGGGATAACAAAGGTGCTGCTGCAAGATTTATGGAAGATTGGCATGATGGCAGGAATGGCGGGAATGCTTATTCTGATGAACCTCATACAGAATCTACAGAAATAATTCCTAGACGAATTTCTAATATCATCCCAGAATATCATGAAAAGCGTAAGTACAATATTTAACTGAATGTTTCCAGAGAAGTATTTTCGTTGGACTGTCAAGATAATTTTAGATGAACATTTACAGCTTGTTTGGATATGCTTTTAGGAGCGAAAGGGAGGGGCGAGGGATGGAGGAGAAGGAAAAGGAGGGAAGGGGAGAGAAGGGGAAATGCGGTAGGAAAGTTTTCCCCTCCATATATTTCTCATGTCAGAGGGGTTTTATTTATGCTTGGAGGGAGGAAAATGGATCCCTCTAAGGTTATTTACTAATCAAATGAGATAATTGTATCCCTCCCTCTCCCTTTCTTTCCCTCCATCCAAACAAGCCCTTAGGGTGAGTTTGGATACAAAAAAAAAAAAAGAGGGAGGGAGGGAGGAGAGGGATGGACCGAGGGTGGATGGAGCAAGTGAGTTTCTTCTGCAAATTTTTCCTACGTTGAAGGGATTTTAATTTGCGTTGTAGGAAGGGGAAATGGCCCAACAATACTCCGATGAGAGGTTTCGAGTGACTGTACACTAACATGGAAGGATGCCGCTTTTTGATTTTCCTCTTTTTTTTTTCCTTGTGTATGTGTTCCATATGTGAAATATTTTACGCAGTTCTGTTTGGTTGTGGAGACTATGTAATAATTTCTCATATTAAAGGTATTGTCCTGTGCTCTGTGTCCTCACCAATCGACATTGTAAATAGTATATCCGATTTTGTCGATCTTTTGTGCCAATAACGTGCTGTTATCAAATTGCAACCACAAGTTAGCTGTGAAAGAGGAGCTTCAGTTGATTGCCTTGATGTTTCTCTAATGCAGAAAATGAATTGTTGGAGCTTGCTGCTTCTTTCATGCCTTCTTCCAGGAGAGATGTTACAAAGTTCTTGAGCATGTCTTCACGGGTCAGAAGTTCTCTTAGGCAGGGTGACAAGCCTAAGTTTGTGGCTGCATTTTGTCAGTCAAACTGTGGTGATGTTAGTCCCAACGTTCTTGGTGCATTTTGCATTGACACAGGGCTTCCTTGTGACTTCAACCACAGCACATGTGGTGGGAAGAACGAACTTTGCTATGGACGAGGACCTGGGTATGCGGCACTGTATATCATTATGATGATATTTTGCAAAATGGCTTTATAAACTTTCTGATGCTCATGCAAACTTTCGAGTCTTGATTGAATTTTTTTCATTCTAGTTACCCAGATGAATTTGAAAGCACTCGCATTATAGGGGAGAGACAGTTCAGGAAGGCTGCGGATCTTTTTAACACAGCTTCCGAACAAATTAAGGGGAAAATTGATTCTCGTCATGCTTACGTGGACTTTTCCAATCTTGAAGTCACTATCTCTAAACAAGGAGGTGGCAGTGAAGAAGTGAAAACGTGTCCTGCTGCAATGGGATTTGCCTTTGCTGCAGGTACAACCGATGGACCTGGAGCTTTCGACTTTAAGCAGGGTGATGACCAGGTAACTAAAGACATATATTTTGACTTCAAGCAAAAATGACTACTCATTGAATTGGTCGCGCTTCTGTTAATTGTGAGTAGCACTCATTTGATGCAAATCTCGACAAAATTTGATTGTGGTTCATCAGGAAATGTTTTCTGCCTCTCCTTCTCCCTGTTATTACACAGGGGTAACCCCGCCATTTGCGAAGTCCATGAGACTTCTTTGTTGTATTTTAAGTGCAAAAACTTAGTTAATGCGTGCATGACCAGTATATCACTATTTCATGATGCTTGGTGTGTAGGGAAATCCATTCTGGAGACTGGTTCGTAATGTATTGAAGACACCAGGCAAAGAGCAGGTTGAATGCCAAAAACCGAAACCTATTCTACTTGATACTGGTGAAATGAAGGTGCCATATGATTGGGCGGTGAGTTCTAGTCTTAATGGACTTGTTATTTATGGTATATGAACCTGTATCAGTTGGAAACATGAATAGACCATTGGGTAAGAAATCCGGCCTTTTCAGCTTGAGTTAACCACTTAATCACATGCCAGATGATTGTATCGAAGCCATACCCGATAAATGTGGAACCGAATAACCATTGCCTATAGTTGAATGCGAAGTGTGAAAATAAATAGAAATAGTTGATAAGATACGCGTGCAAAACTAAAACCTAAATTTGACTAGCTTGCTTTTACATATCAAGATTACCATGTTTAATGGTGTCGCATCAAAATTCTGATGCTTCACGAGTCACGCCTTTGTGTTCAGTATTACCTTTTCCTTTCTTTACTTGACATAAGTTTATTCTTATGCAGCCTGCAATACTTCCTGTCCAGATCTTGCGCATTGGGCAATTGGTAATCCTCAGTGTACCTTCAGGTGTGGCTCATCTAGGTTATTTTACATTTTTGCCACTAAGAATCCGATGTCTTTTACTATTTCTGTGGAGCAAAATACTGAATACTCTTAGCTTTGAAAATGATGGATATATCAAAATGGCTAATGTCAGTGGCTCTGTGCCTATTATATTGTGAAGTCTTAGCCGGTTGCTGACCGTCAGAGAACTGAAATAATGTTGTCATTAAGGTTTCTTGCTAAATTCTTCTCACTATTCTCCATTTCCTTCAGAGTTCACAACAATGGCTGGTAGGCGTCTGCGAGATGCTGTGAAGATGGTTCTTACGAGTGCACCTGATGAAGAATTCGATGGAGTTCATGTTGTCCTAGCAGGCTTGACGAATACATACTCTCAGTATGTCACCACTCACGAGGAGTATGAGATCCAAAGATATGAGGTCAGTTTGTCAATCCCAGATCATATATTCTGATATTGGTGTGGTTTTCTTATTAACCTTCACATGATGTCCAACTCTAATTTATTCTATGTTGACTGTTGTGAATACGTTGACTTCTAGCCTTTAACAGCTGTAGTCGATGCAATACAGGCATACAACTTTGAGTTCAATAGTTATGTACAACTTTAGCAATCTATTTTATTGTATGTCACCCAATTTACTATTGCAATCTACTTTATTGTATATCACCCAATTTACTATCCCAAGCATCTGTTGTGATTTCAACTCTTTATTTATTGTATGGAACTACTGAACTCATAGCTGTATGTCTAATTGCCTATATTGCATCGACTACTGCGCATTAACATAAACAAATGTCAATTTTTTTTATTTTTTTATTAATTTACTAAAATTGGACTCCATAGTTACGCTGGATGTAAGATTAGGGCTAGATTATGTTTTTTTTTTGTTGTTGTTTGATGATCTCAAGGGTACCCTCTGATTTGCTAATGTAAATATGTAATCATGCCCAAAACGGAAGTTAAATAGTGAGTCTTTATGAGATGGTCTCACGTGATATAAAACCAAATACGAAGTACATATCTATTACTCATTTGATTATATGGTTGGGACTGTCTCATAGTATATGTTTTTTTGAAACGGCAATTGGTTGTGCAATATAATTGTTTTTTCAACCCATTTGCGTCTTTAGGAGAGCTGCTTTTATCAAATGTTTTGGATTGACGATCTATTTTGGATTTGGTCTGCGTCATATTTTACAGGGTGCGTCTACTTTGTATGGTCCACACACACTAAGTGCGTACATTCAAGAATTCGGAAAGCTAGCCAAAGGTCTGGTCCAGGGTAAGAGTGTTGATCCCGGCCCACAACCCCCAGATCTCCTGAACAAGCAACTCGGCTTTCTTCCTCCTGTCATAATTGACATGGCCCCACTCGGTTTAAACTTTGGAGATTGCTACAGAGATGTCCCAAAGAACACAACCTTTAAGAAAGCTGATATGGTGAGTGTGTCTTTCTGGTCAGCCTGCCCGAGGAACGACCTAATGACCGAAGGCACATTTGCTTTGGTGGAGATGCTCCATGGGAAGGACACTTGGGAACCTGTGTATGATGATGACGACTTTTGTCTCCGGTTCAAGTGGTCTAGACCTGCCAAATTGAGCACTCGAAGCCAGGCCACAATAGAGTGGAGGATCCCGCAAGCTGCACAGCCAGGCGTGTATAGAATACGACATTTCGGTGCTTCAAAGGGGCTTTTTGGGTCAGTCCATCACTTTGAGGGTACATCTAGTGCATTTGTGGTAGTTTGATGGGCTCCTTAGTTTGTACATGCATGTATTTGCCTCGGATCATGATTTGTTCTCCCTCCATGGCTCCATCTCAATCATTTGTTCACCATTAATTAAAATACTCCTCATATTAAAAAAGTAAACAAATGAATGAGATGGAGGGAGTAATTAGCAAAATGTCCGATGTTTGAAACTTGAGACTAGCTATAATGTTTGAAGTTTATCTACATCACTTGCTTCTTGGTGAAAACTAACAATCAACCTCTTAGAGCATAAACACTAACAAAAGCTGGTGAGCACTTGCATTTACCTTCTCTCTTCATAGAGAGCAAACTTCAATTCTACCTCCCCTATTGTACATGCTCTAGGGTCTTTCTTAGATTGGTTGTATACACTCAATCAAGGAATTGATCTAATCAAAAAAATTATGGGATTTGAGTTCTTGTCCCATCTTTTTAAGTTCCTCCACCAATACGACCATTACAAAAAAAAAAAAAAAAGAGGTGTTAAAGATGTTAAAATAATGAAAACGGAGAAAATACATAGATTCATGTGTTAGACAACTTTATTTATAAACAAAATAAATTTATATCGATCATATAAATACTTAGTAAAGGATTATACAATTTGAATATATTCGCTATTGTTAGTTTGTTACCACCTATTCAGATCCATCATTTGAACTCGACAAAACAAATACGGGTATAAATTGTCAAATTAAAGCGAAACTTTCGTTCCGTATTAGTTGATGGATTAATGTTATCGATAAGACTCCTCCTAACTTGTTGATAACCAACCCTCTTTTTTCTTAATTACAACTGATAAGAACCTTCGATTGCTTACTCTTCTGTTAGGTGTGCACTGGATAAACCGATCATCGCCGCCCTTTTTACTAAGGCTCGAAGTGATATCCGGCCCATTTTTGACAATTCCCCCTTCTCCAATTAACCCAATATCCAAACATCACCCAACTGTACAACATCATGCCAAAGTTTTACTCTTCAAACTAAACAAACCAAACTTCACTCAAATCACTCGTAAAATTCAAAGATTCACGAATTCCTCATTTTTCATAGCTAATTTCGTCGTAAATCAAAGCTCATAAACTACATTTTCCGAAGAAAAATTTACAGAAAAAATGTCGGTTCAGGAGTATCTAGATAAGTATTTGTTAGCTCGGAAAATTGAAGATGCCGTCAACGCTGCTGTTCGTGCTAAAACTACTGATCCAGTTCTCTTCATTGTAATCTCTCTCTTCGTACTTTTGTTTTTCAAATTTTTATGATTGAATTTAGTTTTGATAGTGTAGTTTTTTAATTATTATGTGAAAATATTGAGTTCGATGTTGAAGATTGGATTACGTATCGGAAATTGATGTGTTAGGCGAATCGTAGGAGAAAATCGGCGAAATCAGTAATACTGATAGCGTAGTTGTTTGATTCGAGTTAAATATTTAGGTTTGAGATTGAAGTTTGGATTATGCTTTGAAAGTATTTATGTTAGGCGAATTGTAGGAAAAATCGGCAAAATCAGTGATAATGATAGCATATTTGTTTGATTTGTGTGAAATATTGATGTTCGACATTGAATGTTGAACTGTGTTTGGAAAATTGATGTGTTCAGCGAACTATAGGAGGAAATCGGCGAAATCAGTGATAATGATAGCGTAGTTGTTTGGTTTGAGTGAAGAAACAGGTTCGAGATTGAAATTTGGCTTATGTTTGAAAATTGTTATGTTAGGCAAATCATAGGAGGAAATCGGCGACATAAGTGAGAGCCTGAGATTGATAGCATATTTGTTTGATTCGTGTGAAATATTTAGGTTTGACGTTGAATGTTGAACTGTGTTGGAAAATTAACGTGTTTGGCCCATTGTAGGAGGAAATATGCGAAATCAGAGATAATGATTGCATATTGGTTTGATTTGTGTGAAATATATAGGTTCGGGATTGAATATTGAATTATGTTTAAAAATTGATTTGTTAGGCAAATCATATGAGGAAATCTGTGAAATCAGTGATAACAAAGGTGAAGGCAAGGCAGATTCTAGATAGCCGGGGAATTCCAACTGTTGAGGTCGAGTTAACAACAAACAAAGACACTTTTCGTGCTTCTGCTCCTAGCGGTCCTTCTTCTAAATTGTATGTATCTCTTTTCAGCCTCCTGATTTTGTTACGATATTTAGGTTGTATTTGATTTAGTTGATTGTTGTAGCTTGTTGAAACTAGTATATGTTGAGGAGCTTGTGAACACTTGTGTCTTTGAAAGGTGTGAATTATGAGGTGCTTGTTGAGAGTTGTATAACTTGTACTAGTATTTACTAGATAATGTGAATGTTGCAGTGTTTGTTGTAGACAATTAATTGCTGGAACTTATGAATGTTGTATGCTTGTTTCTCGAAGTAGATGCTGAACTACGTCGACACTCTAACTCCTTTGACTAAAATTCAGAGTCTTTATATGTGCTGCAAAGTTGTGAACTTTCAGGTGATAGTTTAAAATTTGGCAGTGCCATAAACAATTCATTGGATTTTTCTTATTTGTGGTGAATGTAAATCTTTTATCGAAATGTGCGAGTGGTTAAGGTGCTTTGTTAAGAAATTGGTTACTTCACCAGGGAGCAATTTCTCAACTTTTAATTTTGCTTGGATCAAAGTGCGAAATCACTGATTCTCACCCTTCATCCCTGTGCCCTGTTTTGCTACATGAAGTAAATCGGATAGTTTAAATGGCTTTCTACTAGAAACACCTCATTATTCCCTTTAATGTTTCTTTCAACAAAAACCATGGCGACTGCCTACCTTAAATTTTACTCCATATATGGGAAGATATTGCTGTAATAATAGTGTTATACAGAATACTGAACCATGTAGGTATAAACTTTCACTATGACCAAGGAGCTTTTTAATGAGTTTATTAATTTTTTTTATCCCAGACTAGACTAGATGCCATGTAGTAGGTATTTATGGGGAGGTCATAACGGAGTTTCAGTGGCTAGTTTTTCAGGAGCTCTTCATGTCCCTGTATGCGTATGCTATGTCTTTTTTTTTTTTTTTTTTTTTTTTTTTTTTTTATTTTCATCCGAGGCATATAAGCAAGAAAAATCTTCTGTATCCTATTTTTGTCAGAAGGTTCCCTAATGAGGCAGTGTACATATTAGGCAACAATTTCCACAAAAGGAACACTTTCGAAGTTTCGATTATTGGAAATGTTGACTCATTGTCCGTGATGAGTGGCAAACCCTTCAAATTTGTCAGTAACTAATGGCAGCAGTAGACCAGATAGATTTGTTTGACATAGCTTGATCTGGAAATTGTACTCGGTTGTTGTTTAAGCTTGATTTGGAGATCAACCTCCTTCATTCTTGGTGATAACTCATGACTGATAACACTGCTTACCTTTATGATTTTACCTTCTGACACTGCACTTTCAGCAAGATACTTCATGTGTGTTATTTGTTTGAGGTGATCCCTTTATTGCAACATGTCTATCTTTGTAGTTGACAGTTTGTGTCTGTATTGCAAATCAGTACTCTCTTCTCAAATTTGTAATTCTGCTTTCACGTAGATTTGAAGCTATTGAATTACGTGATGGAGATAAAGGAATGTATTTGGGAAACAGTGTTATGAAAGCTGTGAGAAATATAAATGAGAAAATATCTGAGGCTTTGATCGGATTGGACCCAACTCTTCAGTCACAAATTGACGAGGTCATGATCGATTTGGATAAAACGGAGAAGAAGGTTGTTATCTCATCCTGCTATAATCTAACATTCTACTGACATGGCAGTAATTGTAACAACATCACACTAATGCCGTAGGTGGCCGCATAAGGGGACTGGATGTATGCAACATATTATTCTGTATTGAGGACACAGAGTTAATTTCTTTTTTAATAACCCATGATTAAGATTGCATCTTCAGAGTTCAGACTACTATCTTCCAGTACAGAAAACAAAACAGTCTCGTGAAATCGCGAGCCATTTTTTTTATTCCATCATGTTTGAAGCCAAATATATGATGGAATACAGAACAATGGTTCACTAAACAATACGTGTCTTCTGTACCGTGTAGCAGCCATTGGTCAATGCAACTTTCATTATAGGTCATTGGAGGATGCGTACATCTTATCCAATTTCCTCATCATAGGTGAGGAGCTTTTGAGACGGTGGGGTAATGTTAATGTTGTCTGTATACTCTAAAGACATAGAATAGTAAGTTTGGATCCATTGAAATTGGAAAATTGAAATGCCAGTAGTTGTTTGCTTGCATATGGATACTTCTAAGGCTCTTAACTTCTGAATTCTGATAATACATGATACAATCTTCCTAACTCCTGAATCTGTTTCAGGGAGAACTTGGTGCCAATGCCATGTTGGCTGTTTCAATGGCTGCTTGCAAAGCTGGAGCTGCAGAGAAAGAGGCAAGGTTTCTATTAACCCCTGAATCTAATAGATCTCTGATTGTGAAATTTCGTCATTCCTGACCAGGATTTGTATTCTAGGTTCCACTTTACAAGCACATTGCTGATCTTTCTGGTGGCAGCAATTCAATCATTCCTGTTCCTTCCTTCACTGTTATAAGCGGTGGTAAACTTGCTGGAAATAATCTGGCTATTCAGGTATAGTGAGTGCTTTATTTGACTTCTTTTAGCATGTAGTTAGACAGTTAGTTGACACTTATAAGCCTACCTTTTGACTTTAAGTTATGGAGTAGCTTGGCTAAAAACAGAAGTTATGGAATAGCTGATTCTGCACTCTGCAGCTGTTATTCATTTGATATTTCATCCTGCTCTTTCAGGAAATTATGATCCTTCCTGTCGGTGCAAAAACATTTGAGGAGGCCATGCAAATGGGATCTGAAACTTATCATCACCTAAAGGTAATTTCTTGTGAATCAAAGTTGTGATTATCGAACCTTCTTTTTTGCCAGTGGCCCTCATTTTGTTT
>VHZZ01001027.1:139934-167863 GCA_009801015.1 Silene noctiflora | reverse complement strand
GGATTAATGTTGTTATCCTTTCAAATATTTCCTATGTTGTAAGGATCTTAATCTGCCTAGTATAAGGGACTGAGGGATCCATTTGCCCTAACGTTACATTTCCGTCCAACTCATTTTTGATAACCCAACAATTTTTTCTCTCCTTTTCCCTCCCCACTCTTCCCTAATGGAGAGAAGTTGTTCACCGAGGTTAAAGGAACGATAACCATATCACATGGAGCCCCTCTGATACTTGTGGTATGGTTGTTTGCTGGTGACTGTTATGTTAGTCGTAGGGATGGATTTTACTGAGTTAAGTTGCCTCCCCCAGATTCCTTTTGGCGATCTAAGAAGACAATGGCGCTCACTTCTCTATGCTCTTGTATTCTTTGTTTTAATATTTTTGCCACGACTCTTGCTATCAATTAGTCTTTTATTTGTTTTATTTGCAAATCTTTGATCTAATATTTGGAAATGGGCAGGCTGTTATTACAGAAAAGTATGGTGTGCATGGATGTAATGTTGGGGAAGATGGGGGATTAGCTCCAAACACTTCAAGGCACGTATTTGCTCTTGTGGTTGCTCCTTTTCATCATTGCACAAATATTTGACCCTGACATACTTGATGATAATGCAGTGTTCAAGAAGCCTTGGATTTAGTTATGGAGGCTATTGGTAGAACCGGACATAACGAAAAAATAAAGATTGCCATTGGTGTCGCAGCATCTGAGTTTTGTATAGGTAATATTCTGTGTTTTTGCGAAATGGTAGATCTCATGAAGTGATTGATGCAGTTCTGTTAAGCACTATTATTTGGTGCTTCCTTTTTTAACACTTCAGAACAAATGAATTATGAAAGCTCTGCTCTACAACCACCACAACATTGCCTCAGTGCCTCAAGGGATCCCGCAAACTGCGAGATGGCGGGAGGGATCCATTTCCAGTTCTAATTCTGTACTTATTGTTGACCAAAGGGACTATTTTATGATATTCAGGTACTAAGTATGACTTAGATTTCAAGACGCCAAATAAGTCGGGCCAAAATTTCAAGTCTGGAGAGGACTTGATGGAGATGTATCAACAGCTTTGCACTGGTAAGCTGCTTTTTTTTTTCCCTAAATAATTCTGTCTTCCCTTGCGAACCCTTTGCTAAATTATTTAGAGAAGCCTTTTTAGTGTTATTGCTCATTTGGCTCTTGCAGACTACCCTATTGTGTCAATTGAGGATCCATTTGACAAAGAGGATTGGGAACACACAAAAATTTTCTCGGGACTACAGAAATGCCAGGTTCATTTTATTTTTTCACACCAATAGAAATACCTCCATGGCTCCATCCCACTATGTTCATGCATAAATGTCCAATTGTGCATTCATTTCATGAAATAAAAGATTCCACTAAGCAGTCTGTGGTCATAGAGTCACACTTGTTTTCGAGAGAAGTGAACGACTACCTGTAGTATGTTGCAAACGAATAATTACATTTTCATTAAATTGATTGTATATTTGTCTGTTGGATACAATGATTCTCCGTATGTGATGATGGCTTGCTTGTCACAAACTTTGTGGGTCAATACTCTACCCAGAATTTTTTGCTGCTCTTTTCTATTTTCTTCATCCCTCCTTGATTAGTCGCATGTGACTTCTGCAGGTTGTTGGTGATGGTCTACTTATGTCTAATCTAAAACGTATTGAGAAGGCGGTTCAAGAGTCCACTTGTAATGCTCTTCTTCTCAAGGTATGGCCTCATTATAATAGCTAACTCTCAAGTAGTCTTAATACATTTTGCGGACTTGATGGAGTCATCTTTTTTTTTGTGTTCACATAATGAGGCTATTTAGTGATCTTTGCACAAGGATTTGCTGGACTATTTACTTCCTCTTGTTCTGTCATTTCTTTTTTTTCCTTTTAATTCACCCGATTCACATCAGTTATCGGGAATGATGGTTCTCTCAACTTCCCACTCTTACTGATTCTCGTTATCATGTCACCAACCCCCCCACACTGGCCAAATTTGAAAGTGCATATTCCTGCACAACTAGTTGATCAGTTGACTGACAATTGGAAATGGAAACCTATCAAGTTAATTCACGAGAAGTTTCTATTTTTCAGATAGATCAGATTGGGACAGTCACAGAAGCCATTGAGGCAGTCAAGATGGCTAAAAACGCTCACTGGGGTATCCTGGTTTCCCATCGAAGTGGTGAAACTGAGGAAACTTTCATTGCTGATTTATCTGTGGGCCTTTCTACGGGGCAAATCAAAGCTGGAGCACCTTGCAGGGGAGAGCGCTTGTGCAAATACAATCAGGTTCGTTATCTGTTTGGTAATTTCTTCTTTAGATCTATGTTAAGTCTCCTTAAGTCTTATAATAGCTTATTGCGAGACAATACCATAGTTGAAACTGATCTATTGCGGTTGCCTACTGATCATCTATGATATGCGGGGGTGACCAACTAAAAGGGCAATTTGTCAATGATAAAATGATCTCTTAACGATATGAAAAAAGGATCATCAACCCAAAATGGTCACTGACGGTATTAAAAGAGAACTATTGATATATATGAGGTCACTTTGATTTGCAAGTAAAGATTGAAGCGGTATCAATGAGACCATCTCGTTAAAGTTTTTGTTAGAAAACTACCCATAGCCTTAAGAATAGCTCCCCAACCCCACAAAAAAATTTAAGAAACTACTCCTTATTTTGGTTATTATACCGAGGTGAATCTAAACGAGTTAATTATCTTGCAGTTGCTTCGTATTGAGGAAGAACTAGGGGAACAAGGCAATTACGCTGGTGAAGGATGGAGGGTTTTATGAACATATACACATCCAGCCTGGTTTTTTGATAGCTTTGTATCTAGAATTTGATTTTGAAGGCTTACATTACAGTACAGTCCAGTCCGTTTTCCTTTGAAGAGTTGTGTTGGTTATAAACTTATAATGGCTTCTCGGCTGCTAATTTGTTGATTTTGTTTCGCCATTTCGGTTTTCTATTGTGAATCGCTTGTAAAGTTTGCCAGATGTTACGTGCCCTATTTTGGTGCAAAAATGCTGCTGGAGTCTTGGACAGTACAGTTGTAAGGGCAAGGCGATTCAGACTGCGACTTTGTTTCACAGGCTCTTAGTCTTTTTATAAGTACTATGCTAAGATTTTATCTGTAGGAGTACTATTGTAAAACCAAATCACTTTATCGGTTGACCTGAGAATTTCCATTGAAATCATCTTTGTGATTAATAGAAAATGCATGCTTGCTTGGAGTTCCGTGTGAGCTGCAAGTTTCGACATTTAAGGGAGTGTGAACAATTGTTTTATGTCAGAATTAACTACATTTGTGGTATGCTCTGTATTTTCATTTCAATGTTATATCATTAGATTTCTTAAGATAGTAACATAACTTGAGGATGTTCTTAATACTATAAGACATACTCGAAAAATAGAACCAAATTTCTTGAAATTCCTAATTCCCTGCTTCCACCACTGAGCGAGTACCATTTGAAAACCCATTAACAAGTAATAAAGTCAATAAGTAGCTGAACTAGTGTTATCGATGATAGACACCTCGACTAAAAATAAAAATAACGGAAAATTCACGTTGTACCATTTGAACTTTGCCATTTTGCACATGGTACCCAACTTTTTAAGTTTGTGTACATTATGTTTAATTTTCAAGCATAACATGCTTTTTTGTCGCTGTAAAAAAACTTAATTGCACATAAATCCTAGGATCGGAATTCAGAATCGGCCAAATGTTTTTCCTAAGATGATTATCTAGTCATAATCTACGATTTGAGAAAAAAAAATGCCGACATACATTTTATAGGTTTTTTTTTTTAACGAAAATATCAAATCTCAAACCAACCATATCTTCAATCTTAAATTTCCGAATCACCATTTTCGTTTTATCAATTTATAGATCTCGAAGAGTTAATCAATTTGAAAAAAAAAATTAATCAATTCCGATTTATGGTCTATAATTTATGCTCAATTGAAAATTTTAAAAACGATAAAAATGACACGTTATGCTTGAAAATCATATTTAAGGGATATTATGTATACAAACTTAAAAAATTGGGTCGAGATTACCAAATGAATTTTCCATAATAAAAAATCTTGCACATTAAAGTCATATAATTATTAATGTTACTCTGAAAATGAGTGTGAGTGTGTCAGAAACCAGGTGGAGCAAGTCAATTAGTCAGCAATCCGATTGACATATACTTCTGCTTTCATCGGAATTATTCTTCTTCCTCACAGTAGTCTCACACTAAAGTCAGTCAGATACCTACTTTCACTTCAATTTAAATTAAAATTAAAATACTCTAAATTATTCCTCCAAATCTTACTCATTTTCCCCCAAATCAAAACCCTAATTTCCCAAATTCCCTAAATCAACACCTCCAAAATGCAATCAACATCAAAATTCTACACAATTAGACTTATCCTTTTCTGGTATTCATCAAATATCGGAGTATTACTCTTAAACAAATACTTATTATCAAATTACGGATTCAAATACCCAATTTTCTTAACAATGTGTCATATGACAGCTTGTTCATTATTCAGTTACATTGCAATTGTTTTTCTTAAGATTGTTCCAATGCAGACGATTAAATCTCGTGTTCAATTCAGCAAGATCGCTACACTTTCGATTGTGTTTTGTTTTTCTGTTGTTTCGGGGAATGTTTCGCTTCGATTTCTTCCGGTTTCGTTTACTCAAGCTGTTGGTGCTACGACGCCGTTTTTTACGGCGATTTTTGCTTGTGTTATGACTTTGAAGAGGGAGGGTTTTGTTACTTATCTCACTCTTGTTCCTGTTGTTACTGGTGTTATTATTGCCAGTGGGGTATGTGCTTTCTTTTTTCGGCTTTTTTAAAGACGGTTTTAAATGATGATTCATGTCGGTCGAGGTCAAGTAGTTTTGGGAGTAAAGGTCTTATGTTGTTGTTGAAGTAATCTAATTGCTTTAGCTGATTAGCTGAGTAGAATTGTTTGATTCGTTTTAGCTGGCGGTTTTAAATGATGATTCATGTTAGTCGAGGTCAAATCATTTTGGGAGTAAGGCTATGATGTTGTTGTTGAAGCAATTTGATTAATTTAGCTCGAATTGTTTGATTCATGTGAGCTGACGGTTTTAAGTAACGATTCATCTCAGCCAACTCGATATTCTCTTGGGATTAAGGATTTATTATTGGTGCTGTTGTTGAAGTAATTTGATTGCTTTAGTTTACTAGAATTGGTAGGGGTGTGGAGGCAGGAATGCTTAGTTGTACATCCGGTGTATTCTGTCATCGTATACCTTAAGTCAACGAGGATATTAAAATTGACGATAATCTCACAAAAAAACAAGGTAGAAGCTAGTGGTGGATAAAGGGGGGTTTGTTGGGGTGGTCGCTCCCAAGCAATGGGAAATTTGATATCTTTAGTTAAAATTTCGATTCTTTTTCTTGGTGCACCTTATATTTCATTAGTAATTCACTCCATTTGAAAAATTTTGCTCCCTTAAGCTAAATCTTGGCTCTGCAATGGTAGAATCTAGGTGAAGTAAAAAAGAGATTTTGAGAAACTTTATGATGTGGAATGGACCTAAGATTTATTCATGTGGAGACTTTGGGAGTTGTGAGTTCTAGGTTATTTGTTAGTGTGGTGTTTTTGATAAACTTTAGGTAATAAATTTGGTTTGTTAAGTTGTTAGTTTGATAATTGTTTCAGTTTGAAGATTTAAGTTTTTTTCTGATGGAACTATGGAATTTTTTTTTAGATATTGCAAGTGGTATATACATGTTAGAGTCATAGATTTATTGCTATATTTGCTGATTCGTTTTGGATAATGCGTTTTAAATGTCTAGTTGGTGTAGTCATTGGCAAAACCAAGCTGTACTACTAGAGGATAATTTCATGATACATTATACCTTGGTGTTAGTTTAAAGTGGAGGAAGTCATCTCTAAGAGCAAGTGGCTGAA
This sequence comes from Silene noctiflora, assembly GCA_009801015.1. Taxonomy (NCBI): domain Eukaryota; kingdom Viridiplantae; phylum Streptophyta; class Magnoliopsida; order Caryophyllales; family Caryophyllaceae; genus Silene; species Silene noctiflora. The sequence continues at coordinate 161,921 of VHZZ01001027.1, read as the reverse complement.
GACTTTTAAGTAAGATGATTTGTTTTATATCAATTTATCATCAACCAAAAACGACATGTCGGTTCGTGATAGTTCTGTTGATGATTGACAATAATTCACTGAATTTTTTGAGTAATACTAAATGGAGAGGATGCTATTATGAAATGGAGTAAGTAGCTGGATTTGTCGATCATGAGCTCACAAGTCATGGTTTTAAAACTTTTTTTCTTGGTGTGCTTGTATGGGAGTAGAGATTGCTATTTCATTTGTTTTAATTGTTAAAGATTTTTAGTGGTTTCTGAACCATATAAATATGTAGCTGATGGATGGTAGTAGATGATGAGATCCGAATCGATGATAGTAATTAATTAGGTTGTCTTTCCTTTTAATGACAGGTCTAGTTTTGGTAGAATGTCTGAAGCAAGGTGTCTAATTATTTGATATGCTATTCTTTAATCTGAGCTGCTTATGGTGAATTCTGATGTTTGGTAGCCTATGTTGGTTGGTTGATGTTTACTTGAAGGGAGAACCCATGTTCAATATGTTTGGTTTCATTATGTGCCTTAGTGCGACTGCTGCACGAGCACTGAAGACTGTACTTCAAGGGATTTTACTCTCATCTGAAGGGTAAGAATCATCTTTACTCCATAGAACGGAGGGTTTCTTGGGTTTATTTTTTCTTGGTTTGGAATATGCCGTATTTAAGAAAATGATTTGCTAGATTCTGTATGCCTCCTACATTGTGAAGTAGCTAAGTATCGATGCATTTGACCATAGTTTTCATATTATGGGTCATCCGGAAGTAACATCTCTTTGTGTTTTAACATATGAGTAAGGCTGCACACTTCCAGCCTCCCTTACGCATTACCCCACTACACGCAAGAACCATTGAGACGTTGGGGGTAATATTGTTGTGTTGACGACCATCTTACTTGATTTCGATAACTCATTGGTCTTAATATCATTCAACAGGGAGAGGCTAGATTCTATGAACCTTTTGATGTACATGGCTCCTATTGCTGTTGTTTGCCTAATTCCCGCAGCCCTTATAATGGAAGAAGATGTGGTTGGGATAACTATAGCTCTGGCAAGAGAAGATAGCAAAATTCTTTGGTATCTACTCTTCAATTCTGCCCTCGCATACTTCGTGAATCTGACCAACTTTTTGGTCACTATACACACAAGTGCCTTGACTCTTCAGGTATTCCTCAAAAATCCTTGCAGTGTCTGCTTCACAAATCATCATTGTTACTTTCCCATGCCATTTCCTTAAAATGACGTTCACGCTACACAATATAAAGGAGAGAAGAGGTCAGCACTGAGCTCAGGGGATCTTTTGATGCGTTGAACTGATGCCTAAGTGTCTAAGTCACTCAGTTTGTCAAATAAAAGATAAAAATTTAATCTTGAGATTTCCTCCACCGGTCTTTTTAAAATTTTGGTTGCTTCATAATTCTTGAATAATGTTCTTAGGGAAGTTGAATGACGTCAACACTTTCGAAGTAGCTTGATTTAGACTTTGAAATTTGTGCCAAAAACAGAGAATTTGCAGGGCCCCTTTGACAAATGCTGCTCATTTGTTATTTTGTAGTGTTCCCTTAATCCCATTTACCCATTCAAATCAAACTAACCACCAATATAACATGCGACTAACCTATTCCGATTGAACTACGAGTTTCTCACATAACTAGTCTCATAATAACGTTACTATGAGAATGGGATGGAGGGAGTATTATTTACGAGCTTCTTTTTGTGTAGCCGTATAATTATGTTTCAATGTCAGGTCTTGGGAAATGCTAAAGGAGCAGTTGCAGTGGTCGTCTCAATATTAATATTTAGGAACCCTGTATCAGTAACAGGAATGCTTGGCTACTGTCTCACCATAACCGGAGTAATTCTGTACAGTGAAGCCAAGAAACGAAACAAGTAAAGTTTCGGAATCTACTTTGTATGTCTTCTTGTTGAAGTGAAATATTACGGTAACTATCATCATCAGATTGGAGGTGCAGATTGTCGGAATGGTGCCTGGTTAGGGATGATTGTTTCACCTCACCAAATGGATATCTATCGACCTCAGATTTAGTGAGTGATTTATTGACGATGATTCTTCGATTTTCTACAAAAATGTTGATACGAGTGACATTTAGGTGAGATATGGACATTCCACCCAAAAATTAATTTTGATTTTTTGTATTTTGTACAAGTTAGTTTTAAAAATATATAAAAAAACAAATAATTCATCGATGTTAATACATTTGTCATTGATCCTCGTCTCTCTTTCTCCTTTTCTCTTCAGCTTTTTAGTAGACGTCAAGCGATTTCCATCATTTCAACTCACTTTTCATAAATAATTTTGAAATTTAATTGCTAAATTTGAAGTCGGAAATCCATACATCTTTGTTTATCCTTCTTTTTTTGGCTGAAAAGAAGTTAAGATTGGTTAATCATACAAAACCCGAAAATAACTAAACATGAACAAGTAGAAGCTACGTACTCCAAGGCAATCATCCGTAAGAAGCTCCAGCGATCTCGTCGGAGGAGTCTGATGAAAAAACCTCGGTATGCACTGTAACACACTAACACCCTCATTAGCTAGCCAATCTGCACATTTGTTACTTGCCTGTTTACGAGTCTTTTAGGTAGGGCTGAGCAACACCGGTTATCCGCTCTGGTTTTGCAAACCGTTCGGATACTCGGTTTTAAGAATCGTTTTTTTGCTAAACCGGATCTGCTCCGGATTAATTCGGTTAACCAGTTTTTTAACATTTTAAAAACCGAAACCGAAATTGAAAACTGGTTTATCCGCACCGGTTTCCATAACCGGTTTAAACGATGAAAGCTTGAATTTTGATGAACAAATGACTAGATCTAGAATTGGGTTTAGATTTGAGAGGGTGGAAGAGGTAGAGGTAAAGAGAAATAGGGTTCTCTGGAAACTTGAAAAATGAAATGACGATATTTGATTTTTGGTTGGGGCTATTTGGTTGAGTCGATTTTTTTTTGCTTAAAAAAATAATCCGGTTTAAAAACCGGTCAGCGGTTTGAATTTTCTACGACCCGAATCCGCTCCGCTTTTTCACTAAAAAACCGGTTCAGTTATCCGCACCGGAAAAAAACCTAATTTTCAGAGTCCATTTTTCGGTTCTCGGTTCTGTTTCGGTTTAAAAATGCGGTTCGGACTTTTTTGCTCAACCCTACTTTTAGGTACTTGGCAATATTATTGTACTCCAGAAAAATCGGTTTCGTAAATATGGTAATTTTTTGGAAAAGTAAAATAAAAATGTACATAAAAGATTAAGAAGACAGAAAAAAATTGCAAGAATAATTTTGAATTTACTCTCAAGTCGAAATCAAAATCATTTTTTATCCAGTATAATATTCCCCGCGAATTGATCTTTCAAAGAATCCAAAAAAACAAAATCAAAAAACACACTAGTTTGTGTACACAACAATTGGACTCCTAACAGTATGAATTCCGTCGGACCAAACTAAGGAAGCTGTCGCGAATGATGAATCATGTAATCCCTTGCCAGTAACAACAACATCAAAAGAGTTACTCTCTTTCAATGACTTGAACGACAAAGTATCCGGCTTTACTCTGACCTGAATATTTGAACCCGATATAACTTTAGCCTTGTAAGTTGAGCTTGAATTTCCGACATTCGTGACAGTTCTGCTGAACTTTACGTTGAAAGGTTTATCAGCATCCACTAAGGCTGCCATAGAAGGATAATTAACATCTTTCGGGGATGGATCAATTTTTTCCGGGCAGGAAATGCTTTTGTTGCCTGTGATTAGACCGATATCCGCTGGTTCATAGCCTAACTTGCATAAAAATGTAATGTAGTCCTTTACAGTAGCGTCAAACACAAGTCCGGGGTTTGTAGCCTTAACAGGGTTGAGATGTCCTGATCCGTAGGCAAATTCAGCGTCTGGGTTCTTTGAAGGGCTCATAGGGGTAGCTGGATGTCGGAAAAACAAGATGATATTAGTCTTAGACATTCATAATAAAAAATATTTATGCAGCAGTGCAGCTAATTAGCTTTTTGATTAATTCTAATGCAAAACCAGTAAATAAGTATAATTCCTGAAAGGCTGAAACACAAAAACTGAGAGACGGTCTCTTATTAAGGTCTCTTATTAAGTTATTGGGAGATCACTTTTTCCGTACCTCTTTATGTATTGTTCATAAGTTATAACCCTTTTATTATTGGATGTCACTACCAAAGAGGTCATAGCCTAGTGCTTAAGACTTAAGACAAAGGTACCGTGACAATAGGTCACAGGTTCGAATCCCGCTCCCCCTATACTGGCCTTGCGTCTCATTTGGAGTCCGTAAGTGATGAAAACTATTTTTTTAATGAATTTTTTTCCTGTTTTTAGTCTAAAAATAATTTCCAAAGGTCATACTCATGTTCGAGAGTCACACACAATATGAGATTGGGATGTAACCTGTAGTCATGAGGGCGGACTTAATCGCAGCAGGGGACCAATCAGGATGCACTGATTTAACATACGCAGCGGCACCAGCTACATGAGGGCAAGCCATGGATGTTCCTGACAGAACACTGTATTTTACTGATCTCTTATCCTCTTGTGTGTCTGACACAGAAGCTTCTGGTGAGTATGCTGCCAAAATGTCGACTCCTGGTGCACTAATATCCGGCTATACAGCACAAATGTCAAGCCAAGTTATAACAGAATACAATGTAAACCATTCAGGAGCTTTGGTCATTTCAAACAACAAACCTTGAGGATATCTGATGCGACTGAGTTTGGACCTCGCGACGAAAACTTAGCAACAAAAGGAGCATTTTTGTCATTAATGGCTTCACTTTTGAGGATATTGCCCTCAGGAGATCTACAATAAAAATCATGGCAGTTTAGACCATCAAATACGTCAAAAGGGTAACAACTATAAATTACTCGAGTGTCCCAAAGGATCACGCCGATGGGTAAGTAAGAGGTCATTGCCTTGCCCTTATTCTAACAGCAAAAAGAGATCATTTTTTTTATGACCATAATGAAGATACATGTAAAAGGTACCGATTATCTAACAAAAAATAGTAAACATATTAGTATTGTACGAAATCACACTTTGTAGAGTTAAGGTAGGATTTGAGAGCTTCAAAGTCAGAAACGTTTAGTGTTGCAGCTGGAAGAGGATAAATAAAAGAGATGTTGTCTAAACGAGTCACTGACAGCGACCCTAGAGCACCAGCCTTGAGAACTGCTGCAAATGCAGAATTATCGTCACAAACGAGTATCTTTCCTTTCACTAGCCTTCTATCCAGACAGCTTTCCAAACAGCTCCTGTAACACGCATGGAAGTATGGAGTATTATGGTTAAGAGATACTATACGAATACAAAACTGTACAAAAGGTACTGAAATAGATAGAAGATTACTTTGCATCATCCTCATCGCACTCACTTGTCACGCCTTTCCCATATAACAAAGGGTACTTGTCTCCTTTCAGTTCAAATGCGTTAACAGAATTTCCCTGTCTCAAAAATCAGTGACAAGACTATCAATTTGGAAAGTTAAAGAACTATGATTTCGTAACTTCTCTTTTTTATTAAGACGCGTAAAAAACGGTTTGCTAAAGGGGAAGAAGGTTTGAAACTAATAATGTACCTGTAACTCATTTATACTCGTTATTGCCTAATGTACACTAATATATGGATAATACAAATACTCTCCAACGGACAAACTTTTTCTTAGTAAATTAATTTTATATGGCAAGAATTTTCAGTTTAGTCGTTCAGCCGCCCTTTGTCGTTACCAAAGTCCCATTAAAATAGAGGTCAAACAAGGAAAGACGAGGAAAAAGCTATATATGTAGGGAGTAGTACATACAGTGAGGGTCTTTCCATTGCCAAGGGTAACATTGGCAATGATACGCCGATCTGTAGTACTAGCTGCAACAGAGAAAAGCCAGGGAGCTGAACTTTCTGTAGATGATTTCTCATCTCCTTCATTTCCAGCAGAATGTACAGTCAGTACTCCTTTTGCCATGGCGTGGAATGCACCAATTGCAATACTATCTTCACTAAAACCAGGTGTCGGACCTCCAAGAGAAATTGTAATCAAGTCGACTCCATCAGCAATTGCATCATCAAAAGCTGCCAGAACAGCTTGAGCTTGGCACCCATTGAGATCACAAACTTTGTACACTGCTATCCTAGCAGAAGGCACCGCTCCTCTTGCTGTTCCATTGGCTATGCCATAAAAGCTTGCACCTTCTACTTTACGCCCCGCTGCTGTTGATGCTGTGTGGGTCCCATGGCCTCCGGTATCCCTTACAGATCCCGTATATTCCCTTGCTCCAATTATTTTTCTGCAAAAACGAATTTAAGTTACCACAAAGTACATGTTGTCACACTCGTTATGTTTCCAAGATTTACAAAAATGGATCGTACTTAATGAGGGCATTTGAACTTATTTGATTCGAACATACTCAAACTCAGCTAAAGTGTCGTGCGTGGGACCGTGTTGCACCCAACTACTTTTTTTCAATGGTGCTCGTACATGTTATTTGCCTATGTGAAGAAACCCGAAGTCCCACATGTGAGGGTTGTCCCACGTTGATAAAAGAGGAGAAGAATTACCACTTTATAAGGCAAGGGGCTACTCCCTCTATTGCCAATTGGTTTTAGAGTGGAACCCTCTTGGGCTTATGAAGTGGACTTTTTCTCCTCCGTTTGGGTACGGCCCGTTGTTGAATTTAACAGCCTACATGTTGTGTTATTGGTTTCAACTCATGCAGAATAACTCCGACCAATAGTATTACAGTACCTTGTGGACGGAGCCTATGCCCGTGTGTGAATTTAACAAAAACAACCGAAGTATAGTGCCAAATTAGGATAATGGACCCGACACTTCCTTGATGTCAATATAAACTCAATAAGCACTCTAGTAAAGAAATAATGACAGTATTATTGTACAATCTTGAAGATATAGACAAAGAAAGAATATTTACTTGTTGCAAGTAAAGTTCTTTTCGCCGTGACATCCACCTTTCCATTTTTTAGGAACAGGACTTAAGCCATCATCATTAAAGCTAGGAGATTCCGGCCAGATTCCGGAGTCAATAACACCAATTATAATGTCGCTTTCAGCATTTAGACGCTCCGGAGTTGGTTCAGCAAATCCCATAAAATCCCAGGATCGTGTCGTATGAAGCTGAAGCATTCTGCTAGGAAAGACAGATACGACTTCCTTGGCATTTTTGAGATTTTCAGCCTCTTTTTCTGTCAGTTTCGCGGCAAAACCATTAAAACTCCTCTTGTAACTTCGAATGATAGTTTCTTCTGCAGATCTGTGGAATGCCTTTTATCAGTACTATGCAAATTAATTATGTTGTTAAATAAGTGTAACTATACTACTTAATTACCTGCCATTTACAACTTGTTCCAGAATACTAATGTGTTGAGATGAAACAGAGTATTGGTTTGAAATCGAGCCCAGGTATACAATATAATCCTACACCATAAAGTAAGCCATTAATTTCGGAGAATTCTATGAATAACTGCCTTAAAATATGTGCTGTACCATGCATAAAAAAATAGTGACAGAACGAGAAATGCCATAAGGTAAACTTGGAAAAAGTTTCGGCTAGTGGTCGGTCACTTTCACATTTTGTGAAGAATCAAACATTTTTTGTTGAGCAAGGTACACAAAATTGACTTCTCTTAACTAATAAATTCGCCGTGCCTATAATTTATCACAATAATAATGGTAAGAGTATAAATTATAAAATGAGTTCTTGCCTTAGTATCATCATTAACCTCAGCTGACACTACTAAAGTAAAAACACAGAAAACAGAAATAAAAGGAGCTGAAAAAATTATAGACTTCAGCATTTTTTGAATTGTAATGAATATGAATAAGCAGGATTACTGATTTGCAGACTATTTATAAAACAGAATGCACATTACTCTGAAGAGAGTTAAATGAAATTCAAACATGGAAATCTTATCTAATTTTACTATTTTAGTATAAAATAAAAAATTTCAAATGGCTAAGATCTTGGCATTTAATAATAGATATTGTTACATATATATATTTACAGAAACTTAACCGAGATCAAGAATGGCTAACTTTGAGTATCAAATTGATTGGTTTCCAAAAAAAAATGTTAGTATTCTTAAGGCTCTGTTTGGCTAACTGGAAAGGTAACTGAAACCTTAACTGAAAAGATAACTGAAAATTATGAGCTAATAAGATAGCTGATTTTTACTGAAAGTGTTTGGAAACTAGCTGAAAAGGTAGCTGATATTTGATTAAATGACGTAAAAGGGCATGACTATTATTGCTATCGTTTATGTTTTTGCTACTCCGTATTATTCTTGTCTTATTATCATTGGCGTTGTTAGAATGCTAGTAATAAAGTTATAATGTAGTTTTTTCAATATATTTGAGCAAGTCTCCAATATGTTTCAAAGAGAATGAGAACAATAATTAATATATCACAATTAGGTAAAAAAAATTCAAACAATATATCATCGAAAAATGTATTCTATGGATACAAAAATAGTTCTCTATTAACTTAAACACACACAAAAAAAAATGATTTTTTTCGGTGGTGAAGTGTATCAAAGAATTTTGTTTAACGGCTATTTTTGTTATTTGGGAGAAGTATTGAATGAAGTTTTAATTGACAACATTAAAAAAACGGTAAAATAGGTAGATAAAAAAGAATCAGGTACCTTTTTTGGTCAAAAAAACGTAGTTGTCAAACACTCTAAAAAAAATAAGGTACCTGATTTTTTTGACAAAAAAGCTGCTTGAGGCAAATCAGGTACCTGAAGTGTACCGCCAAACAGAGCCTAATTGAGGGAAAAAATTAAAAACAATTGGCTCAGACATTAAAATGGGAACGTACATGTTAAATTATGCAAACGGACCTTCACAGTACACACCAGAGTTCCTACATAACTAGTTTAAGCCCCGTGCAATAAATGCACGGTATTTAGAGTTTTTTTTTTTTTAAGTAAATTATTTATATAATAGTGGTATCTCATTAGTTGTTCATATTTCTCGTCATAGTATTTTGCTTTAAGAAAAAAGGTTCTAACTGACAATTAATCAATAGAATTGAGTAATGTGCTGAAATGTATTATAAAAAAAACTAGTTTAAAACCCGTGCAAAATTGCACGGACATATATAAAATCATTTGAAAATGTTATAACTAAATAATATTTTGTTTGGATTTATAGTATAAGGTTTTTGCCTTACAAATTTGTTGCAAAAATCTATAAAAATTTAGGATTTTCTATATAGTATCCCTGTATTTTTTTGAAATTTTCGTGGTACTTCCTACTTTTCAAAAATATCAGCGGTTCCCCTAAACTTTATGAAAACGTCATAAAATGCACAAAAGGTTCTAAATACGCCTCTTTTAAATGTTTAGCTTTTGCATGTTTGATTGATTTTTTGGCAATAATTTGTCATGTATTTAACGCAAATATCATTTACTCAATCGTAAACATATTTTGTTTATAATTTTTAGTTGTTTAAAACTTGAATTTTAGTAGTTTATGTATTTAAGAACATTTTACTAAGTTTAGGGGTATCACTGATGTTTTCAAAACCAAAGTCATCATGTAGAATTTGAAAATGGACAGGGGTACCACATAGAAAAATTTAAAAATTTATAATTGAAAGGCAACAAAACATGTACAAATTATACTCCGTATATAGAACGTTCAAAACTCGTCCCGACCCGAAAACCTGACCCCCCCGTCCGACCCGTTTTTAGGGTTACAAACCCAGTTTTTTCGGCCCGCGGCCCGTTTAACCCGAACCCGAATCAAGAATTTTATTAAAATATTAATATTTATATATTATATTTGAAAAAATGGTTAAATTTTTATTTATTTTATTACTTAAAATTACAAATACAACTAAAAAGTAAATTTTATATAAATTTTATAATATTTAATAATAAAATAATTATTAAAAAAAACTTTATTTTAATAATTATGTCAATATAATTAATGTAAACGTTGAATATGATTAATTTAAAAAAATAGTTTAAAAAAGATGTTAGAAATTATTTCTTGACCCGTATTCTGACCCTAATCTGACCCAACCCGTAATCTAACCCGACCCGTATGACCCAATCCAAAACCCGACCCGCCCGACCCATTTGACAGATCTACCCGTATACGTTTATCGATACTTTCTTTTGAAGTCTAAACTTCTCATGCTTACCAAGGACTTCAATTGGTAATTACAACAATAAAATTAAGTTATTAAGGAAATAAAATTAATTGTATAATCTTTAATGATCTTTTGTATGCAAGTGGGGTATTATTTAATACGTTTTATTCGTAAGACGAATATATCCGTTTTAAGGAAGACCTACTGAACAAAAATATACTAATTGACCAAACAATTATACAAAACTCAAAGCAAATGTACAACATTCATATAGTGTATTAAAGAGATTATTTCCTGCAATTTGATTGAATCAATTGCATCACTATGAAATCAGTGAAATTGATTAAAGAAAATCATCTCAACATTAAAAAAGAGAGCTTCAAGAAAATAATACTCCATGAAAGCACCTCCAATGGTTTGTTTGTAGGGACTTGCTTGCAATATTTGCAAAATTATTTATATGTAGCTTACCATTGGAGTTGGAAACTTAAGTGTAGCTTTCAATCATGGTAGCTTTGTCAAGTTACGTGCCTTGCTTTATAAAAAATAAAAGCTAAATTATCTCATTGGATGAAAATAAGTATATGAGCCCATACAAGCTACAAGATATTGTAGTTCGACGTTGGAGCAATACGTAGCCTAAAAGCAGAATAGCTTAAAAAATTGATGTGACAAACTAAGCTATATCATATTGTAATTGTCCATTGGAGTCGCTCTGATGATGTTTATTATTAAGTTCTTGCCATTGAAAAACATTGATGATAAAAAATTAGCAAATCGTTAAGAAGATTATATACTTTCACCTCATGCATAACAATAATGATAAAAAATACTTGCATTTGTAAGAGTATAATCTTTTGCATTTGTAAGAGTATAATCTTTATGATTTGATTGTATTTAGTAGAATTTTTTTTTAGAAATATTCTTTTTTGATATAAGTGATATAATCTTGTAGTAAAAGATTGATTTTTATATATAAAAAAAATTATCAAAGATAGTTTTTTATGACAGTTTAATTTTTTTTTTTTTTTGGGGGGGCAAGTATCATATCAAAATTATTTAGATTGATTATTTTATACTTAGATCTTGCCAATTACATTATATGTCGCTGATAGTGTAAATTGTATAGAATTTCTTTTTCTTATGTTTACTTAGGCGGGAAAAATCTATGTGAGAGTGAATATGGGACTGCCACGTGTCAAGTGGTTCCTGTATTATACTTTTATATAGATAGATAGATATTTTCTATACCACAAATCTAATGATTTCAATTTTTAAATTCTCTTAATATTTTGTTTTTTTGTCACGAAAGTAATAATAGCGTAATGTGTTGAAATGTATTATAAAAAAAAATATTTTCTATAGCACAAAGCTAATGATTTCAATTTTTAAATTCTATTTTGTTTTTTTGTCATGAAAGTAATAATAGCGTAATGTGCTGAAATGTATTATAAAAAAAAATATTTTCTATAGCATAAAGCTAATGATTTCAATTTTTAAATTCTCTTAATATTTTGTTTTTTGTCACGAAAGTAATAATAGCGATTTACAGTTTTGTTCTATACGTAGTATTGGTCAAGTCATTTCTCAAATAATCCCCAATAAACTAAAAGAATAAGTCTATCCAATGTTTTCCCTCCAAAATCACCCCTGCTCTAATAAGGAAACAAAATAATTTATAATTATTACAATTTTATTCATTTTAATAAGAAAATAAATGAGAATTGATACATGTGATAACCTTAGATGCTAATATTAGTTTTTGTAATTTTACAAAAAAAAAAATAAAAATAATAATAATATTGTAGCCATGGCATGACAACCTTAGCTTATTTTAATTTGGCACATGACACTTTATATAAATCAAGATCAAGTTATATACTTAAAATAAGGATTTTCGATTAAAAAAAAACACCATCACAAATAAGTTATATTCATTTAGTTCCAATGAAATTTTTACATATTCTTTATACATGAGGTCTAAGGTAGAAAGAGAGGTGAATTGCTTTTAATATTATTAAAAGATAAAGTCAAAGTAAAATTAACCCAAAAAAGAAAAGTGTAAACTATTAACCGTTACTGTTACAAATTCTATAATTATGAATCCAAGTTTGAAAAACTCTTACTATATGTAGTAGATTTTAACATTCAATTAAAAGTACTCGGAGGACGTCTCTATATAGAAAAAAAAAATCTAAAAAATTATTGTGCTTTAGCACGGGATCTACACTAGTAGCATCAATAAAAGATTTAGCAATTTATAATTTTATATAAATTTTATTTATATTTTAATTAAGATATTATGGTTTAGAGTTTAGTGAAAATAATATAATTTGATGAAAAGATTAATTTTAATGGAAAGATAATAATTTAATGAATTAAATATAATTATTAGTTTCCTTATTTAATGAATACACTCAATTGTAGTTAGCTTCCTTGTTTAAGAAGATGCTTTCTAGAGGGAAAAATTAAGACATCACCTATTCTTTTATAGATAGGGGATATGGACTATGGAGTACTAAAGAAAAATATGCAGCTACTAGTAACTGTAACAAACTAACAATACACAAGGCCGACAAGAGTGTTGCTCAATCTTGTTATCACGATGACTATTTCTCTCGTGTGAAATACGTAACCAATTGCACCGGCGTTAAACAGAGGAAGCAAGCCGTAGGTGACTGGAATATGTGCAAACAGGAAGGACAGATCAACATGATAGTCAAAGAATTATGAGTTAGACACTAATCTTCTATCATACTTCAGCGAGAAGGTAACAGATGCAAAGCCTAAGAAAGATATGCAGAACACGAAAGAAATAGAATTACATGCCGAATATAAGTTGCTGCCGTTTTAATGGCCTTTGCAGCCGCTCGTCATAGATCCCTCCACCTGCCACTGCCACTGCCACCACCCATAACAGACCTGTCCGCCATTTAAAATTCTCAAAATTGCACATTGTAATCCTGCACTCATCTCCGTAATAGTAAAACATAAATAGCTAACATTTATTGATTAAATAAAAAAGGAACCGAGCATAACACTAAAATTGAATATTAAAATATTTGAAAATAGCGAGGCAGACACAAAATTAGAGCATAGAAACCTCACTAGACATGACATCACCTTTGACAACGAATGTAACGCTCAGATGATGCCAATGACTTGACAACCGTAACATGCAGCAATGTTTGTTTGACCCTATCCTGGACTTACGAGCAAATGTGAAACTAAAGTGTGTGCTGATTTCAGAATATGAGGTCAACAACTATTCTTTAGGGCTAGGGAGCACGCAGCAAAGTCTCACCGTATGTAACTACAGAATTCAACGCCAACAATTATCATACAAATATGAAACTACAGTACAGTTGTTGACCCTCACAACTCATGAATTTATGAAGTCATGCGACAACATTCAAGTTTATGAAACTGACAGTAAGTTTATCTGAATGAAATGTGAAACTGTAAGTTTATCTGAATGAAATTTATAAGTCCATAGAAACAAGGTTATGAAACTGACAGTACGGATTGTAAAGAGTAGCAGAACTTTTAGGGGCAGACATATGCAAGTAACTTCAGACTAACAAAAGCGATAGCTATTAGCCACATGCAATAACTCATTAACAAGGCTACGCCAAGTCAATAAATCAACGGACTACCCTAGACACCCCCAAAGCACTAGGCTATAGATTTTTTTTCTCTTAACACTGAATGCAACGCAAAGCATAGATATTCCAAAAAAAAAAAGGAAACAAGGACTGTAAAGCACCGCACAACAAAAAAAAAAACCCAAGTTACAGATACTAATGTGTCTACTACAACTTAAAAAAGACCACATTCAGCCTAAACTTTTTGAGCGATCGCTATGAAAGAATCGTCCCATTCTCCTCTGATATCACTGCTACTTCAAAAACCGAACACTAGCTGAACAAGTCATACAGCCCAAAACTTCCAGTGGAAACGTCACACATACATTCAAGAACGATATAAACCACCTATACAAACAACAACCAGCCTTCACATTTTTCTTCCCTCTAAAGCAATCTAAACCTCATAATATGCCATATCTTGCGCCTCGTCAACCTCATATACATAAATTTCTTACACACAGCCCATTCTTCCTGCCCCCAACGACCCTACCAAAAGCCGCCTCTAACCTAGACTTTCTTCTTCCTCTTCTCACTACCGCACAATGAATATCTACATAACAAGTCAATCAAAACTTAACGAGTGTATAATGAATCAAATGTTACGTATTCATACTGAACTAGAATTAGGAATCCATCTACAATAGGTGGATAGCATTATAACTCAAACCAACACAGAATTAGGAAACCTTGTGCCGCTCTTTAATCTTCTCCTAAGCGCTTGCTAATCAAATTCCTCTAAATCAACCTTCCAAATGTTACCGTAAATGACAACAACCATACAATTTCAACTTAAAAATCCGCATCTCTATAACATTTAACATATCGCAAATCAGATGTTAGTATGTTACATATCCGAATTCCTCCACATCAACCCGACAATGATACCGTTGTATTGTCAACCGTAATTGTGTGCGCAGCTCTTTCGCAATTTCAACTTGAAAATTCACAATTCCATCACATTAACAATAACAAATCCAACACAATTTCACATTCCGCATCAAAAAATAACATAAATGCATTATAAAATTAACGAATCATGAGCTCAATTGAAGAAAGAACAAGGTAAAATTTCGAAATAGTAACAGTAAATAGCTTACATTTTACAGAATTCTGCGTTTTCTCTTTCTCTGACATCTTTAACGTTTCCTGCATCTTCATTTCAAAAATAATAAGCAAATTGAAGTATAGAAATCGTAAAATGATGATAATTCAACGTAAAAACAACATATAATCGAGAATTTTTGAGGTTGAGAGCCAATTTGAAGGTAGAGCAGGGAGTTCTTCACTCAATCGCTTAGCCTAATTTTCCAAATTAAAGTTAGCTTTGAGTTTTGAGTTTGACCTTTTGGTTCGGATCAACAAATTACACTTTCGTTTTTTTACGGTTCTAGTTAATAGTTTACATTTCTATTTTATTCTCTACTCTACCTTTTAATAATATCAAAAACAATTTGTCTCTCTTTGTAACTGTATAACTTTGGTCTTCGTGTTTATATAAGGTATATATATGTAGATATTTCATTTCATAACAAATGGGACGGAAGGAGTATAGAACAGTAAAAACTACAAAACATTATTAATAAAGGTGTACATTTATTATAAACAAGACTTGTTGTGTCTTGAAGACTGAGCAGCTCAAATTAGAAAGAGTATTATGGGATGAAGGGAATAAAAAAAAATGAATGTTGAACTCGAATTGGTCATACTCAAACAAAACAATTTTTGTGGTTCGGGGATACTCCAACTTAAAATGACCGACCCAAACTCGATATAGTAGCTGGCTTGTTTGTCGACTCAAGGATGTACAATCAGAGTGTTGGGTTAAACTACCGTTAAAGTTTTTTTTTTCCATGCAATTCCCGTAGTATATTTGTACTACAAAAGAATATTATATAGAATCGGTGGTTATATAATAATTCAACATCTAATTATGTTAAAGTTTGATAAGTTTGAGGAATTTTAATTTGTCTTGTAGGAGAAAAGCCGGATGTAACTTCAATGTGCTGCAACTGGAAACTGGAAATTACAACCGAAAAAAAAAAAAAAAAAAAAAAAAAAAAAAGGCGGAAGACTACAGGATACAAAAGTATACAAGTGCCAAATCTTCAAATGTTTCCCAGAACCTAGATAGTTTAAGCGTACAAAGTTCGACTTATGCAGTTACGCAGCTGACGTAAACTAAAATAAAAATAGAAATGTTATATGTACTCGAGTTTCAGAATACACGCAGAAAGCAAACAGCGGCCTCCTACATAATGTCCCTCAGCTGCAATCTTCATAAGATTGGAAGTGTAAAGCAGGGACCTTACGATAGCAAACTCCTGAACTTTCGAGTTTATGTACACTAATCCTTGAGCATTCCTAGACATGGAGAAAATAGACATTGAATCAATCAAAGTACTACAAAGCATCTCAATGAAAGGCTATTGAAAAGTTGAAATTCTTACTCACCAAACCACACCACGCTACACGTGGCCCACACAATTGTGAGGGGAATATCGACATATGCGTAGTTTCGTGGGATTGGAGGGAGTATTCAATTGCCTATAGTGTGATCCGAGAGGATCATGACATTTGGATACAGGGATGTAACTAAAGAACAGGAAGCTAAAGCAACTAAAGGCTTACCATTTACCATAAGGAAGGCCACGGAAGGAAGGAGAAAAAAAATCTCGTCAAGTGTGAAGGTAATTAGCAGCCATCATCAGCTCCAAAGTAAGTTCAGGTTCGATGTGGAATTCAGTCTCCTTTCCACTACAATAAAAAAGGGTTACGTCATGTAAAGGGACGTAAACATCATCTTTTCTACCATAACAGAAGGAAAATATTGAAACATCTAGGAAAAGGGTTACAAAGCAAGCAAGTTCTTCAAGTGACCTCACTGAGAGTCTTACGTTGACAAGTTCTTACCAAAACGGATACACGACAAAGAATTAAGCTAGCTTATGTAGCCTCCTAGTTGAATCAACAGCTTTTAAATAAGGGACATTTACCCACACAGTTCGAACAAACTGGAAAATTAACAGGCTCAAGTTCTGGAGGTCACTAGGGGAAGTGCAAGAATGACTCGTTAACTAGACCACTATTCAAAGCGACTAAAACAAGTTTACCACTAGCAATCAACTCGATCAGTAATTGGATGTGTTAGTATACATGATACATTACTCCTGTAGTACACAAAAGCACAATACATGTTCATTGTTCGAACGTAGTTATTCATATTGTAAGAGAGCATACAAAGCAAACAGAGTTCATATCCTGATCACGCAATTATTATAAAATTCATTTATTGGTTGGGTAGACTCCAATGAAAATCAGAAATCATGGCAATATTTATTTCCAAGAGTGCTATATATTAAGCACTAGAAAGAGATGATCCAAAATTTCACGCATAAGGCACAAAGCCCCATTGGGAAAAGATTCCACACAAGGAAAGGAAACGACCAAAAACAACACTAAATACTAAAACGAAACAGCCAAAAGAAACACTTAAAATCAAATCACTTGTTGAATCATTCATTAACTAACTTCTGTCGCATTTCAAAAAAAATAACATCTCTTGTACTCTCATCGCTACATACATTCATACTTGCTACTTAGGGTACTATGTTCTGAAAACTGGATAATAGCCTTTAGCAGTTAGCACTTAGCCGACTATCATTTGTTTTTGTTTTTCTTCAAATTCTCCTAATTAGTATTTAACTCCAAAACAAATCGTCTTTCTCTAAGTTAACATCAAACATCAGAAACATAGGAGACCATTCCTTACCGGTACGTACGATTCATGCAAGACAGAAATTGTGAATTATGGCAAATGTAATCCCCGATCACGTGACAAATACGGCAAACAGTGAGCACTATCTTAGTAAGTTGATGTTCCATGTTAACATATCATCTACACTAGACAACACGAAGCATCTAAAACTAACTCATCTTTCCAATCAGCAAATCAAATTAGATAATAAGTTTCTACTTTACTTAACAAAAGCTTATAAATTACTCTAATAGTGGAAGAGCACGCTGTTACTCTATCCAGTCCAATCTCGCTATCCTACAAAACTAAAGTTAACTTTACCATCAGCACTCGACAACCCTAGATGTCTATAGCTAACTCATCTGCTCAACAACTAAACAACATTCATCTTTCTGATCAGCAAATCAAATTAGATAATAATCCTTTCACAGCGAAAGAGCACACAGGTACTCAATCCAGTTCGATATCGCAATTCTCGAAACACAAATACAACTACTTACAACCAGCAAGATAATTCCGAACAGATTCTCGCAGCAAAAAAAGAAAAAGGAAAAAAAAAACAATCATCAATTCATCACAAACAATCAAAATTGTGCACAATTAAAGAATAAAAGACGTAAATCAACCTAGCATATTGAAGAGACCAGTAAAAATACTGGCAAATCTTCTCAAGAATAGTCGTACTAATTTCCGGAAAAGTAACCTGTCCATGCTCCGTTTCCGCAAAACTCCCTGTGAAAAACAATAAATTCATACTAAATCATTAGAAAACAGTAATTTCAGCAAAAATAATCAATAAAACTAAATTGAATTGAAATCATAAAATTCATACTAAATCATCAAGAAACAGTAATTTCAGCAAAACTAATCAATAAATGTACTCCGTTATTGAAATCATGAAATTCATACATCATTAAGAAACACAATTTCAGCAAATTAATCAATAAAATATAATTGACGCCATAAAATTCATACTAAAGCATTAATGAACACTAATTTCAGCAAAATTAATCAATAAAATTTAATTGACATCATGAAATTCATACTAAATCATTAGAAAACACTAATTTCAGCAAATTTAATTGAAATCGTGAAATTCATACTAAATCATCAATAAACAATAATTTAAGCAAAATTATTCAAGAATATTGAATTGAAATTCATGCTAAATCATCAATAAAACACTAATTTCAGCAAAATTAATCAAGAAAATTGATGAACCCCTAATTTTTCATCGCGATCATCAAATTATCAATTAGATTGAAACAAATACAAGTAGTACCTGGAGAAGTAAGCATGTTACGAAGAGTTTGAGAAACCATGGCGGCTTTCTTATCAATAATGAATTCGAATCCTTCGGCGCTAATTAATTTGACTGTTTCGATTTTCGGCATCTTCGCTCGTAATTTTCTCGAGTTTTTCTCTCTCTAGATCTTTGATTTTGCGCACGAATTGTTTCTGTTTAGTTTGAGCTAGGAAGATTCTGTGGGATGTTTGGAAGTATTGGGCTTTTGAGTTGGAGGTGGTATTCGAACCCAAGTAAGACTCTACTCTACCGGGTCGAATACTCGAATTCACCTTAGACTACGGCTCTGTTCTTTTGAACATAATTTACGCTAATTTTAGTTCAGTTCGGCTTCATTCAGTTCAGTTCAGAACTGAATGGAGCTGAACTGAACTAAACTGAAGTAAGAGTTAATTTGTGAAAATAAGAGCTGAACTAAACTGAATGAAGCTGAATTAAACTGAATCGAGCTAAAATTAGTTGAAATTAAGTTCAAAAGAACAGGGTCTTACTTTAGTTCAGTTTAGGTCCATTAAGTTCAGTTCAGTTCTGTTCAGGCGGTTTCAGTCCAAAAGAGCAGGGACTTATCCTGGCAAGAAAACCGATCTGGCTCGTATCCGATCTATACTCAAATAAAAGAGTAAAAGACTTCTATTTAACCATAACTCGAGTTAATCTAACCTAAATATGAATCGTTGCATTTTATCTAGTATTACTATACCTGACAAATGAGTCAATCGGGTCGAGTCAGTTAGTTGGGGTTGGTAATTTCGGATTGGCAAGCATTTGGGTCGGATTGGATGGTGTATCGTAAGTTTCATGTATGCTGTGTTAACCCGCCTTTTAGGTAAAATATATTACATTTGTTGAAAAGTTTACTTTTGCCTAAACCCGGATTAACTGGACCGATAAACCGCATGTAACATCCCAATTATCCGGCCAAGATAATTGAAGCGGTACCATCAATCGGTTTCCCGAGGTAGTGTTTCGGAGATACAATCAATAAGCCTTTATTATAAATAACGGTTTAGTAAATTACATAAATGTAAACAAATGAATAAATGTGAACTATACAAATTACAAGTCGGCTACCATTTATGTCATCTATGCTACACTACTCGACTCCGAGTCCAAGTGCGGCCCAAAACCCGATCGCGTCAACAAGCAAAACCAGTACTCAACCTGCTCCTCATATGATCGGAAATATCATATGGATCGACACAGCCCACCCCGGAAATAGGTGACAATTTATACATAGCCACACACAGTCAGTTTCAATAATACAATTAATCACGAAAGACAATAGACATGAATATGAAATGCAATTATGAATGCACAAACACAAGTATCCAATCATCACCACTCCACAACCAACACATCGGTACCAGGTACACACCCACGGTACCCACAAGTGACGGCACCGCAGCACCGCCCACCAAAACAGCCGGACTGCAGCCCGTAAAAAGGTACTCCGGACACACCGATGGTACCGGGCCCGAGAGCGACTCGGATCCCCTGCCAGACGACGTGACTCAGCCTCACGTGTCCCTCCATAACTCAAACCATTAATGTGCACATCCCTCTTGGAGTGGGAAGCTCCAAGAGGCGACCCAAGCGTGAGACGGTCTCCCAACCGCCTCACGTCTCCAAAAACAAGTATCACCGCCACAACTCCACCAACAACCTCCAACATCCACCACAATCACATATATCGCAACATACAACATAATATGCCAATTATACAACCATCTTATGGATTATAAACCTTAACATGCCAAACTTACTTATATCAACAAGTTCTCATTTTCATGTTATAATGCATTTTACCTACAATAGGAGATTATCCATCACTTATCCAATCATCATGATGTGATACGATTATGCCAACACAAGAGACTAATACACATTTCCACATACATGTTATAATGCAACCCAACAATCATAATTATCCCCTTAATGATGCAATTAACCACTAAGCATGTTATAATGCAAATGCTTCATTTATTTGAGTCTAATTAAAACATAAACAACAACACATAAAACATTCATATTATTGAAACCGAGTAGGATTAACCTACCTTTTAGCATTCTTCACAAGCAATCCAATTAATAAGCAAGATCCGTCTCATAATCCTACAATATCACATAAAAACTATCACAAATTGTCCTACACAATAACATAATAAAAAAACCCCTTATTATTACCCATATATTCCTACTAATTACTAATTAAACAACCCGTGTAACAACCCCCAAAAATTAGGGTTCATACGAACTAGAGAAAGATAGATCTCAACTTACAAGGTGGATGGAATGAAGAGCAAGGTGAAAAATATCTTAAACTAAGCTTGAATCCCATATAAATGTGTTTATGAGGGTTTTAGAGAGAAGGGAGAGAGTTTGGAGAGATAAGGAAGAAGATAGAAATTATTTTAGGATTTTGGATAAGAAAGAAATCTAACCGAGTTGTCACGGGTTCTGACGAGCCTCACTCGGTCGAGTAGTGAGTTCACTCGACCGAGTGACACATACTTGATCGAGTATTGAGCACACTCAATCGAGTGAACTCCACTCGATCGAGTGGTCAGACCACACGGTGAGTACAACGCAGTTCTCAGCAATGACCGATTTTCGTGAAACAGTCATATCTCACTCGTTTCTTGGTCATTTTGGGCGTTTGACCTACCGTTGGAATATTAAGAGAACAAGCTATCACCTCCACTTGAAATCACATCAATTCCATGTCTAGATATCATGTTATGACAGTTTTAAGACAACCCTTCTATAGGCGGACATTATAACAACTCCACTAAGTCTAGTATAGGTTATACTCGGTCCACTTTATAGTCATAAATCACTCCCGAGTGGCCTCTCGTCTAGCATAAGGTCTTATCACACATCCCAAGGTTCCTTTTCGGGTCCCAAAATATTTGGGTATTACAAATCTCCCCTAATTAGGGCTCACTATTTCAGGAAGTACCTCTCCCAGTCTAGAGCATATGAATTTTTCAATGCATTTGTAAATGATGTTACAACATGCAACGAGTCTGAATTCAAAAAAACTAGTGGGATTATCAACTTTGGGAATGAGGGTTACTAAGGTTGCATTCAGTTATTTAAGGAGATTACCAGTGTTGAAGAAGTCAAGGATAGCA
>VHZZ01001027.1:119693-135080 GCA_009801015.1 Silene noctiflora | reverse complement strand
CCTTATTACTACCCATTAATTACCCATATACTAACAATAATTACTAATTAAACAACCCAATTGAAAACCCCCAAAAATTAGGGTTCATAAGACTATAAAGAGGATAGATCTCAACTTACAAGGTGGATGGAATGGATAGCAAGGTGAACAATCCCTTAGACTAAGCTTGAATCCCATGTAAGAGTGTTTATGAGGATTGTAGAGAGAAGGGAGGGGATTTGGAGAGATAAGGAAAAAGATAGAATGAAATAGGAGAAAGGGGGTTTGCGGGTTCTTAAAACCCGTCTGACCATCTCACTCGGACGAGTAGCGAGTTCACTCGACCGAGTGACACATACTCGATCGAGTACTGAGCACACTCGATCGAGTGAAACCCACTCGGTCGAGTGCTAAGACCACCCGGTCAAGTACAACACAGCTATCAGCAATGACCAGTTTTCATAAAACAGTCATATCTCACCCGTTTTCTAGTCATTTTGGGCGTGTGACCTACCATTGGAATCGCAAGAGAACAAGCTATCACCTCCAATTGGAATCACATCAATACCATGTCTAGATCTCAAGTTATGACAATTTTAAGACGACCATTTTATAGGCGGATATTATAACAACTTCACTAAGTCTAGTTTATAGTCATGATTCACTTCCGAGTAGACAAGGGTCCCCTCACGCATCCCAAGGGCCTTTTACGGGTCCCAAAATATCCGAGTATTACACCGTTAGTTTAACATGTTAATGAACAGTATGGGGGCAATAAACATTTAGGTCGCGACATATTGGGTTGAGACAATTCAGATTGCAAGTCATTACAAGTTCACTCACTGGTACAAGTGCGAGATGGACCAGTTTTGTTAGGCTTGATTATTATTATATAATAACTTGATAATTGATAACATTAACAATACATCTTGACCTGGTAGAATTTTATATAACCTGCTTTAAAACCTGAATGACTCAAACTAGAGCTAACCCAACCGAAACCCGCAACCGATGAACCCTTTGCCGATTTTGCTTCGATATGACTGTGCTATCGCACAACAGGTATTAGAATGATGTGCGTTGAGTTTGATGGTTACTCACCCTATTTTTTAACCACGAGAATTATTTACCTCTTCATAAAACACCCCAAATAAAAAATAGAGCGGATTTTCTGTCTCATTTTGTCTCCCATTATATTCTCCTTGTGACACGTCATTAGCTTAATAGATATTGTTATTTATTTTCTTATGTAGATGATGATGTGTCGCAAAATTAAGACAATGAGATGGGAGATGGGGCATAAAAATGAAACTAATGATCTCAACTCAATAAAAAAATTACTCACGGTTCGATAATAACCCGATTTACCAAAAAAAATAAAAAAAACGGTTCGATAATAACCGATTTACCAAAAAAAAAAAAAAAAAAAAAAAAAAAAATTGTATTGGATTGCTTTCATTTTCATCATTTGATACATTTCTCCCCACCACGAGTGGCCTAGTGGCTATTTGGCAAACACACCATTTTAAATTTTTAATCACAGCATACGTTTCCCGTCATTTTCTTCCTTATTACATCACCAGTTCACCATTCTTTCGATCCCCTAATTCAAGGTAAAAAAAACTCCTCAATCAATTAACTTCACTCAATTTACCGCTTAATTTTACGTCAATCTAATTATTTACTCCTCCTCCCCGATCATTTGTTTACCTTACTTACCGTAAGCGGTATTTTAACTAAAAGGTAAATAAATGACGAAGACGGAAAGAGTACTTTATTTTCATCACTGATCGTATAATTTTGTTTGTTTTTCGATCTGATATAGGGTTTCCGATCAAAGTTAGGGTTTTGATTATAGATTAAAAATGGCGAGTAGAGTAGATCATGAGTATGATTACTTGTTCAAGATCGTGTTGATTGGAGATTCAGGTGTCGGTAAATCCAACATTCTTTCGAGGTTTACGAGGAATGAATTTTGTTTGGAATCTAAATCTACTATTGGTGTTGAGTTCGCCACTCGTACCCTTCAGGTATTGTAAGATCGTCTTACACAAGTATTTGTTATATTAACGCATATTAGCGTGTACTCCCTCCGTCCCGGTCATTTATTGTTTATTTCATTTGTCGCTTGTTGTCCTTTCTATTTTAGGATTGCATTTGACGACCAATTTGATCCTTCACACTCAATTTGGTCAATTTGTCATCTTATAATTTGTCCCGTCCTCTTTCCTTGGTATTTGTGCCAAAATCAAGGACAACAATTGACCGGGACGGAGGAAACAGTAGTTTAATGGATTAGGTTGAAAAATAGTAGAACTGCCTCCCACGAGTATTCATCGCTGATAAGGCTGAAAATGTAGTTATACTCCCTCCGTCCCGGTCATTTGTTGTCCTTTGGTTTTGGCACAAAGACAGGAAAAAGGAGGGAGCCAATTATAACATGACAAGTGGACTAAATTGAAGGTGAAAAATCAAATTACTCATCAAATACAATCCTAAAATAGAAAGGACAACAAATGACTGAGACACCCAAAATGGAAAAGGACAACAAATGACCGGGACGGAGGGAGTAGTAAACTATCATACACAAGTATTTGTGAAATCAAAGCGTTCCAACAAGTAGTAATGCATTTGGGTGAGAATGCAGCTATAGTAAAACCGTCCTACACAAGTATTTGTGTATTTGTAAAATCAACATGTAGTACTTTAATGGCCTGGGTTGGTAATGCGGTTAGAGTAAGCTTGGTTTGAGTCCAGTTGTTGGATTACTTGTTGCTATACGTTACAACTCGAGTGGGAGTATCTTTTATTAGTTTGTTTGGATTATTGGATGGATTTGATGAGAATTTGGTTGTTTTGGCGCGTTTCTTACGTGTTTGAGCTAGAGATTTGTTTGTAATTTTGTATGAATATTTCGCCATCCATGGTTGGCTTTGCGACTTTTAGCCGTAAGCTATGTACTTGTATGAATATTTCGCCATCCTATTGTTGTTAGGATTTAGGAGCATGCATGGAGCTCATCCTGGAGACGTTTGCCATCTATCCACCAATCTAGCACCATGGCCAAATTACTGAAGTAAAGCTGAGTGAATTTTAGGAGTGCTGTTTTATGTGCCTTACGGGTTCCCCGTGTTGCTCTGTCTATAGTTTTTTTGCTCAACCGATAGCGTACTTCTTTTACAATAATGCTTGGTGGTCGATTTACATCAGAGTCAGAGTCTAGGTATAAGATTCTTTTGCTTGCTTAGTGTTGGATGTCAACTATTATCTCTCATATCCTCCTTTCTGCAATTCGGGTTAATGATAAATGTGATCAGTTGGTTTTACGTAATTAGCTCAGGATTAGTAATTAACTCTAAAGGGACCATTAATCATGACTTTATTTCTTATTTGATTCTGGCTTGAGACTGTTTTGATTTTGTAACAGGTAGAAGGAAAGACCGTCAAGGCACAGATATGGGACACAGCAGGTCAAGAGCGTTACCGAGCAATTACCAGTGCTTACTATAGAGGAGCTGTTGGTGCTCTCCTCGTGTATGATATAACAAAGAAGCAAACATTCGATAATGTGCAAAGGTGGCTCCGTGAGTTGCGAGACCATGCAGATTCTAACATTGTCATTATGATGGCCGGAAACAAGTCAGATTTAAAGCATCTTAAAGCAGTATCTGAAGAAGATGGACAAGCATTGGCAGAAAAGGAAGGCCTGTCATTTCTCGAGACCTCTGCATTAGAAGCAGTTAACATTGAGGAAGCTTTTCAAACAATATTGACAGAGATATATCACATTACGAGCAAGAAAGCATTGGCGGCACAAGAAGCTTCTGGCAATGTTCCTGGTCAAGGTACAACCATCAATGTCGGTGATGCAGCTGGAAATCAGAGGAGAACGTGTTGCTCCTCTTGATGAGTGGATGTATATGCTGCAGTGGATTACCGTGTTTAGCATACAAGAGGATAGCCGGAGTCGGACTTCTCTTCTTCCTCTGTTTTCTTTTTCCTATATTTTTTATCTTTATTTTTTGGGGGACTATATCTGTAGAATACTTTGGTTCATTAAGTTGTGATGAAAAGTTTGTGAAAGTAGAAAAACTAAAATTATTATTATTGTTATTATTAATTCAGAAAAATAGTCCATTCATTTGTTGCTGCTTACCTTCCTTTGCTCCAAATGAAAATTGCGTGAATAACTGCATCGACTGAGTTTGAGTTCATAATCGCAATTATAACAGGGTGGTATTTACGAGGCAAACTATCAAATCTTGGGCTCGACAAGCATTTGGATATTGAAGAAGGGCAATAATCTGCATTTCTGCAGTTATTCCTGCTCAATCTGAACAGTAACATGATGAATACGATACGATTTTTCACATAATTGTCTTATGGAGTGGAGAGTTTCTTTGGAGTCAACTCCATCCTCCAGCATTACATGGCAAGACATTACAGTTTTCCCAGCTGTTATAGACCAAACATGAAGATCATGAATCTCAAAGACACCCTTTAGGTTTCTGAGTCCATGCCTGAGCCCGACAACATCGATTTCTCTAGGTGTCCTCTCCATCAATATACTCAGCACATTTCCCAACATGGGGAATGTGCTAATTAAGGCGATTATTGAGAAAACCGAGGTGCATAGAAGATCAATTACCACCCAATTCGGCTTTGCCCAGATAAACCCGCCACTAATCATCACCCCGACTGACTGTATCATATCAGTCAGTACATGTAAGTAAGCTCCCTGAAGATTAATATTCATTGCATTGGTCTTTGGATATGGACTCAAAACTAGCTTTCCTGTCTCTTCTTCCTTTTCCTCAGTTTCAAGATTATGATGACGATGATGATTATGATGATGATGCGAGTGATTATGCCCGAGCCATGTAATGATAATAACATTAATGAGAAATCCGAAAGCAGCAACTGAGAACATAACTTTCCCATCAATTATTTCACTGTCATGCAGAATTCTATGAATAGCTTCATACATTAGCATCCCAGAGATGAGCCAGATGAGCTGTATCGACAGTAAAGCCGCCAAAACTTCAATACGATGAAACCCAAAAGACTGATACGACGTAACATTCCAACCAGCAGCCCATACAGCAAACAGTGAGATAGCAAAACCTGCCACATCACTGAACATATGCGCCGCGTCTGTCAGAACTGCCAGACTGTTGGATTTAATGCCTCCTATAATTTCTATTGCCATGGCAAGTGCATAGAATATGATTAGCCCTGCAAGTTTTTTGGTTGAATTTGATCTTTTTTCTAACTCTGCTTGATTATCTTCCTCAGAAAATGAGCATACATATCCACATGCTACATTTCCTAGAATGGATGATGATGCACTGTTTATCTCTAGGGAGCTTGAATTTCCTATCTCATTCATGATCCTCTCTACTGATTCTGTTATCTTGCACAGTACCTAAAAAACCACCACCAATTCTCATTGAAGACGGAAACTTTTCGTTACTTCAAAAAGACCTCTCACAAGTTGCAAGATTTTCACAGACGAGACTTATTGAAAGACCACATTGTTGCAAGATTATTGTTACTACTAAATGAAGTTATTGAGTTACTCTGAGATTCAAATAATGTGCCGCTTATGTTACTTTGACAATTTACTTTGTTGACGACAAAACACTTCGACAATTTAGTTTAGTTAAAATAATTTTTTTTCATATAATAGCCCATGTACTCGCTCGAACATTGTTTCTTACACAAATTCTCATTGAAGACGAACACTATCCGTTACAAGTTGAAGACGGATACTACTCCTCTCACAATATGCAAGTGGCACTATCCATGGGGTGCTCCATTTCTCCCCCACTTGCCCTCCCGCTTGCCTTATTGTGAGAGGGGCACTATCCGTCTTCAGCTTGTGACGGATAGTGTTCGTCACAAGCAAGATGTTTTGTGTTTCTTATCCGGTACTTAAGTCACATGTCAAAGTAACATAGGTGACACCCACATACTTTTAGACAATGAATTTTATGTGACCTGATTTATTTACTTCTTTTATTAATCATAAAGAGAACACAAGGGATGTGTTTTGCAGTAACTTTAACAAATCACAAATTTTCATTGAAGACGGACATTATCCGTCACAAGTTGAAGACAGATAATGCGCCTCTCACAATATAAGTTGAAGACAGATAATGCGCCTCTCACAATATGCAAGTGACATTAACCATGAAATGCTTCATTTCCCTTCCACTTGCCTTATTGTGAGAGAGACACTATCGTCGTCTTCAGTTTGTGACGAATAGTATCTGTTACAAGCAAAACGCTTTGTTAACAAATAAGGTAACCGACATATGTGTTCTCTTTTTTTCGTGAGGATAGACATGGTGCTTACATAAGGGGACTTTGAACTATAGTTGTTCACGGGTCGTCCCGCCCATTAGGCCCGTCCCACCCAACCCGCTTATTTCTTGGGCTTGGACAAGTATTTTTTACCCGAAAAATTAATAGGGCGGGCCAAGCCCAGCCCGTCAAGTTAAATGGGCGGTATGGACAATAAGAAAAGCCCACGGGCCGGCCCATCAGACCCATTTACTATTTAAGTCCGTTACTTTTACTCTTAAAAAAAAGACAATTTTTAAAGAAAACTGTATCAATTTTATAAGGATATGGAACACTAAAATAATACTTCGTAATATGTAAAGTATAATACGTAAACAAAAAGATTAAAATATAACGAAAATATTTATATATTTTAATTAATAAAACGTCTAAATTAAATAAATGTTCAAACAATAGTGTCTACGTCCAATCTTTATTTCTTCACTATACATGAATTTATATACATCACTTTAAATTTCAGATCAAGATATGTGATATAAAAAAGTAGCTTGAATAGAAGTTATTCTATACCGAATACGTAATTAACAGTTAAAGTATCGTGTTATGGCCCATTAGCCCATGGGCCGCCCGACTTTTCACTAAAGGGCGGGCAAGGGCAAGGATAATTGGCCCATAATTATGGCCCGGCCCGCCCATTAAGGTCTTAAAGGGCAAGTTTTTTCTTCACGGCCCGGCCCATGTCCGGCCCAAACCCGCATTTGAACAGCTCTACTTTGAACCATTCATATGTATTACAAAGGCCTCGTTTGGTTGCCCTTTCAATTCATGGAAAAATTAAAATCCCATGAATTGTAAAAAGGAGAGGATGTTTGGTTGCCAATTTTTTGGCAAAATGTAGGCATTCAATTCTCCTATAAATTTCGAATGCCTACATAATGGTGGAATTGAACTACCTAACCCCTTCTAGGTAGTTCACAACTCACGTGGAATTCAACTCCCACATGCGCAACCAAACGACATTCCCGAATTCATGTGAATTTGTATACAGGAAAACAATTCACGTGAATTGGAAATTTTGGTGTTAATTGAATTCTTTGATGAGCCAAACGAGGCTAAAGAGTATGATTTAGGATATTCATACCTTTTTTTTTTAATGTCGAAAACACTGAAATTAGAAATTCGAAATATAATGAAACTAATAATTTATCAAGAATGTACACAAAGAATATGATTTTTTTTTGGGGTGGCTATTCATTAACATCATTCAATTAAGACGAATATATTTCTAACTTTATCCTGAATATTAAAGATGTAACATTCTATGCAAATGATTTGAATATAGTTATAATAACCCATATTATTTTATTTTATTTTGGTAAATTATAATAACCCATATAATAAACAAACAAAACAAACATGTTTTAGTCTTCAAAATAGATTAAAAAAATAAATAGATAATTACCTGGAGTTTCTGAATTATAATATCCCCTTATTTAATGTTTTTGATAGAATTCTTGTTCCATTTGAGAGCATTTAAATGCAACATAAACGGCTTATAATATATTACGGAGTATTTACGACGACAAAAATGTTGCATTCCAAATGAGTTTGAGTATCCTCAACTACAAAATGCTCATGCAAATGATATTTTTCCAGAAATGTTGGATTTTGTTGAGCATTTCCACCATGTTTCTCTCTATATTCTTCTTTTTTTTCCTCCTAATTTTTCAATATCCCGCAGAAATGACATTTTTCTATTGTATCCATGATCCGTATACAATTCAATTTTAAGAGATTTGTATGGGCATTTTATATGTTTACTTTCATGTTATTTATAAAAATAGGAAAATATTAGGAAAAATAATAATTTATCAATTTATATTCCCTATTTTTTTTTTTTTTGGGAGAAATGTAAGAATATGTTCCATAATCCATACTCGTTTAAAACCATCATAGGGCAACTACATATTCATTAGATACATAAAACGATATAATTTCAATACGAATTTACCAAATTGATATGTAATTAAAGAATATGAGTTTTATTAGAAAGTATCTGATCTCATCCATTAACATAATAAAAATATGAACTTTGCATTAGCTCAGAAAAAATACATATAAACTCGGATTTTTATACCTTGGTTGTACAATGTTTATATACAATTGGATGTATAATACCTATTCGTAATATTCTCCTTATAAGTAGAGGTGTTCAAATGCGGGTTTGGGTCGGACATGGGCCGGACTCACGTTTCATTTTTGGCCCACGGACAAGCGGGTTAGCGGGTTTGGGACGGGTTAATGGGCCGGGCCTTTGTATTTTTCTTAAAAAACCTTATCCATACCCGCTTATTTAGCGGACGGGATGGGCCGGGTTCAATGAACGGGACGACCCATGAACAACTCTACTTATATAAGTCAAATTTTCTTTTTTCCAAAGTTTCCCTAAATTTTTTCATTTCCCCCAAATCACACTATGCCCTTCCCCCACCTTCTCCTCCCTTTTTCTCTTCAACTTAAAAACACATAAATTAAATTAAATTAAATTAAATTAAATTAAAGCACCACCATCAACAACTCCCATTACAATTCCTATACTTTATGATTCTTTCTTAACAAATTCATTTTAATATAATAACAATACCAATTAATCAAATAATTTTTTCAAAAAATTCCAAAAAAAAAAAAAAAAACGTTTCTCATAATTTTTTACACCAAAAACTTGAGGAATAAAAACCTCAAAACTTACCCTTTAATTCTTCAAATATATATCTTTTCTGGGTTCCAAAAACGTTTTGAAATTTCTTCAAATTTAATTGATTTTAAAAAAGAAACGTTTCGAAACGGGGAAGAAACAATGGAACCAGCTATATTAGATGATATAATAAACAGATTATTGGAGTTTCGAAACGCGCGTCCAGGTGTTGCAAGACAAGTACAGTTATCTGAGTTTGAGATCCGTCAACTTTGCACGGTTTCCAAGGATATATTTTTATCACAACCTACTCTTTTGGAGCTTGAAGCCCCTATCAAGATCTGTGGTATGATTGTATACGAATAGATTTGTGTAAGACGGTTTTATACAAGTTTATTGTAAGACGGTTTTTTTTTATTTTAATAAGTAGTTTTGCACTTTTGCCCACTGATATGGTTATGTTTGGATCCGTTTTTACCTACTTTTGTGTAAAAACTGGCTTTATAGTACATTAGTGTAAAACCATCTCACATGGACCAATTGTTTTTTGTAGGGTTATTGTTGTTTCTAATTTGCCCATGTTATGTAATGGTATAATTTTGGTGGGTTCATGTTATATTCTGGTTTTGATTAGGAAAAAGGTTGCAACTTTGAATGAGTTGGTGTGTTCTTTAGTATAGTTTGATTAATGGTGATCATAAATATCGAGGAGTAAGGCGGTTTTATGCAAGAAGTTTGTAACACGGTTTAGTAGCTAACTAACTTTGGTTATTGGGTACGAGTGTAAGACGGCCTTCAATGAGAATTGTGATTGATTAGTGCTGAGCTGGCTGTGTGTGGATGTTAGGTGGATTTTAGGATTTGCTCATGTTATGTCATGATATAATTTTGGTAGGTTCATGTTATATTCTGGTTTTGATTAGAAAAAAGGATTTGCCTTGCACAAGAAGTTTGTGAAACGGTTTTGGTAGGTTCATGTTAAGTGGATTTTAGGATTTGCCTTACACAAGAAGTTTGTGAAACGGTTTTGTAACTAACTTAGGTTCTTGGGTAAGATGGTCTTACATGAGAACTGTGATTGATTAGTGTTGTTGAGCTGGTTGTGTGATGGATGTTATCTGGATTTTGAGTGGCAGAACGAGGGGCTATTGTTGTTTCCAAGATTTGCCGATGTCATGTAATGGTATAATTTTTGTGGGTTTATTTGATTTGGTTGTAAGGCGGTCTTATACGAGAAGTTTGTAGAACTGATTTATTTGGTAACTACTTTTTCGCTCAAGTGGATCTTGGTATTTGGGTATGTGAATCCGTTGTACACAATAGTAGTGTAAAACTGTGATGCAATGGTAGAGTTTTGGTGGGTTTGCCTTAGACAAGAAGTTTGTAAAAAGGATTTATTTGGTAACTAACTTTTCACTTAAATGGATCATGGTATTTGTAGGTAAATCATTTGTACACGAATGATAGTGTTGAACAGCAGTGTTACATGAGAATATCTGTGTTTGGTATGTTTTGTTTTGATTAGAGAAAAAGGTGCTAGCTTTGAATGAATTGTTGTGTTCTTGGTGGTAGTTTGATGAATTGTGATTGATTAGTGTTGAGCTGGTTTGTAACTTTCTATGATGGATGATAGTTGGGTTTTGATCGGTGGGATTTGTTGGCAGTGGCAGAATGAGGGGCCAAGATGATATTTAAATCCTTTCAAACACAATGTTAGTGTAAAACGGTCTTACATAGGAATAACTGTGTTTGTTATGTTTTGGTTTGATTAGAGAAATGGTTGTAACTTTGAGTGAATTGTTGTGTTCTTGGTGGTAGTTTGATTAATTGTGGTTGATCAGTACTGAACTGGTATGATGGATGTTATTTGGATTTTTTTTGGTGGAATTTGTCGGGAGTGGGGAACGAGGGTGCTAGCAATCTAGCATGGTAGTTGGCCTTGTGTAATGAAAAATTTGAAAACTTTAGTTGAAATTTTCGATTTTGTCAAGCTTACTCAGTTGGTTATTAGTTCACTCTTAAAACAATTCCGTTCTTTGTTATCGGCCCGATATTTCAAATCTTCATTCCGCCACTGTTTGTGGGGTCCCTTGTTAGTTACTAAGGGTTGCTAGTGTTAATTTATTACTACTATAATGACGAATTCATTAAATAGGGAATTTTAACTCAGCAAGCAGCGGTGTCCTTATTGAGTGGTTGTTGGACCCTTGAACTTTGGTGGGTGTGGTTAGAGAGTAGGCACACTCTTTGATTTGAAGAAGTGGTAAATCATGTACTACATGGTTTGGTGGAGAGTAATTTTGCAGTTCAGGTTAAACAGGAAGCAGAATCATATGTTTGTTAGCTGGTGTGCAGTTCTAGTTTATGCGTTTTCGTTGGAATAAGTTAGCAATTGATTGTTTTAAGCTGTTTATTGTTCATCAGTATATTGTGTGAAATTCTGAATGCATGGTTTTTCTTAGCATTGTCCTGGTTGAGATGGTGATAGTTTTGCACGAGTTATATTACATTTTGATGCCCCGAGGGTGTTTGGGATAGCATTTGAAGGGCTTTCAGTAAGTTTGAGATGGCAGGATGAGCAGGTTTCTTGTGCTCAAATTTGAATAATTTTACGTTCGTTTATGTGTCACGAACTCACAATAGTGGCAATGGTGTGATTCCCACTCTTTTATTCTTCTTTCGTGTTCTAAAAAGACTCGGTATTAAGAAAATAGTTGCCCGACAGGATACACTCTTTTCTGTGTGCACCTGTTTCTTGCCCTGAAGCTCTCATATCTTTTATCTTGTATGGGGTTTTTGTGCCTCAATTTAGCGGTGTGGCATCATCATTAGCAATATTGGGATGATTAGATATCAAGCCCCTAGCCCCAAAGGGTTTATTTACATGGAATTGTCAACTTGGTACCCCTGAATAAGTGAATAACTGCACTTCTATCTGTTTGATTTTCTTGGATATAATTGCCTTGTTAGCTTTGATATTCGTGAGACTGATATTTTTTGTACTTGGGAACCGATAGGTGATATCCATGGACAATATGGTGACTTGTTGAGACTGTTTGAGTATGGCGGTTTTCCTCCTGAAGCCAATTACTTGTTTTTAGGGGACTATGTGGACCGGGGCAAGCAAAGTTTAGAAACAATCTGCCTTTTGCTTGCCTACAAAATCAAATTTCCGGAGAACTTTTTCCTTTTACGGGGGAACCATGAATGTGCTTCAATTAACAGGATTTACGGATTTTATGATGAATGTAAACGACGCTTTAACGTGAGACTTTGGAAGGCATTCACTGACTGCTTTAATTGCCTTCCTGTGGCTGCTGTCATAGATGACAAAATCTTATGCATGCATGGTGGTCTCTCCCCTGATTTAACCAATGTAGATCAAGTAAAGAGTATATCCCGTCCGACGGATGTTCCCGAGTCGGGTTTACTCTGTGACTTGCTATGGTCAGATCCTTCTAGAGAAGTTAGTGGTTGGGGAATGAATGATAGAGGGGTTTCTTACACCTTTGGTGCTGATAAAGTGGCAGAGTTTTTGATGAAGAATGATATGGACTTAATTTGCCGCGCGCATCAGGTCATATTTGCTTTTTTATTTTATTTTTTTTGATTTTTTTCCTATCTCAACCTTAACTTACCATTATGGTTTTGCTGCAGGTTGTAGAGGATGGATATGAGTTTTTTGCCGATAGACAGCTCGTTACTATTTTTTCTGCTCCTAACTATTGTGGCGAATTTGATAATGCGGGAGCAATGATGAGTGTTGATGAGAGTTTGATGTGTTCATTCCAAATTTTAAAACCATCAGATAGAAGAAGATTTTTATGATCAACTTTCGATGGTTTACTAATTATTTTTCAGGTTTGTTTTCTCCAAATTATACTATTCACCCTGTTATGCTAAAAAGTGAACTGTTGAATCATGCCAGAGAGTAGATAGAAAATGAGACGATCTATTCTTGGATAGAAAACCATGATTACCTATTATTTCACCGCTACCCTTCCCCTCAAGCCCGGGCATAGTTATTAACCTAGTTGCCTTTTGAGACATTGTGGTAATGTTGTTGATTTCCCGCTCTTTTCTGTACATGCAAGGTCAAAAAACATGCAATGAGATTGCGGTTTCATATCTTTGGTCAATTGTTATCTATTTCAATTAGTCTTGTGGGAGACGGGTGAATGTGTACAACCAAGTCATACTCCTAAAAACTGATATATTTAGCATGTTACGAGTCGATTATATTCATACAACGGTCTCATACTAGTTTTCGTCTATCTGTTTAGCCATGGGACCATGACTCCGATTCATCAAAAGCTTCAGTTTTTACTTCTTTTTTTGGCTAATTTACTAAAAGCTTCCATTTGCCTTTCATTGTATATTACTCGGAGAAACTACACCCAGACGCTCAGTCCTACCTCACTCTCCCACCAGAACCGCCAATCTCCGACCCTACGCCAGCCCTAGATCGTAAGAACTAAGAACCCTCCTCACCTCAGCTCCAGACTATTGTTATTACGGATATTTCCTCAACAAAATGCGTGTTGAGCAGTGACTAATGAACCGTCTTGTTTAAATATGAAACCTTAGGAGTCATCCAAGTAGTCTTCACCATGAATCGTCTTGTTTGTCTCAAAAGGAGGGAGAAACATCCTAAATCAGGCGAACATCAGTTATGTGAATTCTTGATCTGGAATTCTTGATCTATTGTTAACTTGTGTTAAAGCTGTTACATGCCTTGCCGGTTTCCTACTGTAGTGTGGTCTTATCGCCTTTTCCTCGTTTCACCTGGCTTATCATCCTGTCGACCCAAAGTATTTTATGGTGAAGTTGATTATGACATGAAACTTGGTCGTTATCAAATTGTTCTATATTCTGAAATTGCGCGTGAGATCTTGCATCGATTTACATTCTGAATTTTGTGGGTTGATAAATTTGATGAATTTCTGTATATGCTGATTTTGTTTGCTACGTGCATATTCATTGATTTTTAGTCATTCTATATTGCAGATAAGTGCATATCTTGCACCTTTTTATTTCGGGACACTAGTTGAGTTTTGGGGCATGCAGTTCTTCTCTTCAAAGTCAGAGGGCATCGGCATCACCCTGATTAATCTTCGAGGGAGATTTCACACCGGAATTGGTAATCTTGTGATTAAACCTGAATTCTCTGGGTGCAAAACATAATGAGCAATCATAGTTGTCCTGCTTTCCCATATTTTCTGTTTTTTTATGGACTAAAACTTTTCTGGGGGAAAAATGTTAATTTTCACAAATCGTGCTAAATTGGCTGGTGTATAATACACTAGGTCTTCGTAGATGGCGATTTATTCTGTACATTATGGATAAAAATTTATGTTTGTCCTGTCGTATCGCCTCCCTTCTAAGTACTGCCCCGGCAGCTGCATTGGGACCGATGCATAGAACCGAAGCAAGGAATAAGAAAGAGCGTGGAGTAAGACGTGGCTATGCGTTCTTGATCTGCTGATATCCTGAAGGATTGCAGAAGTATTTTCCGAAGAAGAAAACTAGCATTATACCGCTTTTGAGTTATTTGATGATGTCGTAGTCTTGTAGTCTTATGGTTAATATCTCGGGGATATGTGGAAATTAGGTTTAAGGTTCGAATCCTCGCTCATTAAAACATTGGCACTGCGTCTCATTTCACCCATAAAAATGTACCGCGATGAATTAACAGTAACTACGCAGTAAACCAATACAAATAGGGTTCACGCAAGGATGATTTACCTTGTTCATGTTTTTTTATTGATCAATTTGAATTTTTGAAGAGCTTCAATGACCCAATTTTACTGCTCTATCTTTCGCAAGCTGAAAAAAATAAAATAAATAAATAATAATAATATATTAATCAATAATATATATATATATATATATATATATATATATATATATATTCCTAAAACCAAAGGATTTTAGTGTAATTACATAAATCCATACAAATTAATTATATTATATAGTTTTTAATCGATAGCACTGTGTGATGGACCCAAACAAAGGACTTCAATGTAAATGAAATATGGTGATTTTCATTAAAATGAGTAAGTATGTTATAATTTGGAAACTATTAAAAGGTTAATAAATCAAGCTAGATTTATAAAAAATATAATATTCCATAATTATTTCGATTTGATTTAATGCACAAATGTAATATTTATATAAATATTTAAGACTCTTAAAATTGCATGCCTAAATAGTAAAAAGTAATTCTGTTATTAATGAAAAGAATTGTAGTAACATTGGATATATAGTAATATGATAGTAATCACTCATTTGAATAGTGAGCGGGAGTAGTGAAAGTAATACTCCCTCCTATCCGCTATTTTCTTCCCTATTTCCTAAAACGGATTATTCAGGTTTTCTTCCCCTTTCTATTTTTGGTAACAATTTAC